>CM023453.1:150333630-150436598 GCA_013339765.2 Haemaphysalis longicornis
GGTTTTTGAAGACCGTTAATTTTCGCTCGCCGAACCGAACAAGGCCCTTTGTCGGGCGGCCGTGCCGACGTTACTGACGTTGAAGCTCTTCTGACGGCGCTTCCTGCGGTAGCGTAGAGGCTTCACTACTTTGTCCTGTCTAGCCAAAGCATCCAACAGCCAGGGACGTGCACGTGACACGTACTTCCAGCGCTGCAGGCATTCGAAAACGCCTTGGCGCGTAGCGGGACGCTATGGTGCTGAGCAGACGCCAGGAAGACGTTAACCATGTTTTGAATACTCCAGGGTACGTAGTCGGTCAGTTAGGTTGGTAGTAAGGGTACATGGTTAAAGGCTGCATTGGTTAAAGGTACTGAAAGCTTAAATTACGATTTTAAAGCTATTTCAGGGGGAAGTGCACAACGTGCTCACTTCTAAAGCTCACCTCTTGCACAACGTGTTCACCTCGTCAGAACATCCACGCATCCATCCACCCATCTATCCATGCATCAATCCATCCGTCCGTCAAGTGCAAAATTTCAGCCTCAGTGCATTCCGCTTGGGATATTCGTTGTTTCGGTAGCGTATAGCTTATTCTTGCGTTTATGGCATAGCAAACAGGAGCAACGACACTCCACTGTGTTTCCGTTTCCCCATCATGTCTTCTTTGCAATTTTTGGTTGCTCTTGTTTTAAGTTATCAATATTTCAAATGTGAAGCGAATTGGTTAATCCGGACTAACGTTATGGTGTCGTTCTTTTTTAGGGCGCGGCCCTTTGGCAGCCGTTACCTGGGTTTCGCGGGGCGGCGTCTGTTTATGCACGCGTAACCGAGTGAGCGAACGCAGTAGCGATGGCAGAAAGAAAACGGAAAGGACAGTCGGGCGAAGGGTGAGAAGGAGGGCGGCACACGCAGCTAAATGGCACCTCTCTCTCTGCCTCCCCCTCACTCTTGCTTCACCCTCACACTGCCTCCTCCTCACACGTCGCCGTACAAGGAGCGACCTCCCCTTGACACTTTCCCCAGACGCTGTTCCGTTCACCGCTAATCCAAACCAAGTGACATTTGCACCGGAGGATAAAACACGATTTGCTACAACATCCTCGCTGCTGCCCCGTGCGTGGCCAATCCGAACCACGCGACATTTGAGCGGGAGGTTCAAGCACGCTTTGATGCCACCCGCTGGCCAGCGGCGGCGACGCGGTGCGAGATAACAAACAGCCCAGTAGCGCACGCGCCGCCTTGCGTTCGCTGATGCGCGATCACTTCTGAGGCGCAGCAAATATGCACCGTGCCTAGAATACCGCAGTTTCCGCTGCGCGAAAATTTCACATTAGGGATAGTAATCGTAAGTGAATTTTTTTTTCGTGGCAGCTTTTAATTTGGGGGGAGGGCGTTTTTCTGAAGCCATTTTCAACTTTCGGGGGGGGGGGGGGGGTTATATTGTTGCAAATAAAAATTGGGAGGGATGACGCTCTGTGAAAGTGGCGGACCAGCGAAGGTGTACAAAATGCACATCACACACATGGTTTGAGAATGTACCCTAATTTATCGTTCTAATCGCTTGATAATGGCTTTGTGATTATTTAATGAAAATTGGAACACGACCAAAGTATTATTCTAGGAGACAAAACGGGGGCCTGTCCGTATCCTTCCGTATATATCTCTGCTTTGACAGCAGACCATAATTTGGAACGTTATAGCATCTCATTCAATCAATCAATTAATCGATCATCAATCAATAATTTCATTACAACAACGTCAGTGGCGGGGATGGTGGTCAAAAAATCCACCAACACGCTTGATGGAGTCCCCGGCCCGGTGTAGAAGGCAAGCGTCAGCAGGGATTGTGACGAGTAGGTGAAGCTCGGTACAGTCGGTACTCTAGCTGATACAGTCGCCTTAGCGACAAATTGTCATGTAAATATTTTGGAGAAATCTTCTATAATACAAGAGTACAATCGTTATGCGCGGCAAAGTCGGCGATGCCGCACGGCGTTCTAACTCGAGGAGCAGAAGGAAGCAGTGTTTCAGCAAAGTCGGATGATAGATGAGGGTATAGACTTTATGCAAAAGTGCCGCCATCTACCGGAAGAAAAACGAAACGAGCACGCGACGCCATGTTGGGGAATGGCGGTCGCAGGATTGCTTGACACGGAGCGTGTGGAGGGCTTTCTCGGCTTGGCGATCCTTTTATATTCAGATTTAAGCGCAGAAAAATGAGCGACGAGTGATCTGTGGACCTTTCTCTGTTGCCCACATTTGCGGGCGACTTCGTAAATACGCATTATGCATCGAAAAAGCAATCAGGGAGGCACCGGCAGGGAAGCTTTTGGAGGCTGTCGCGTTTCTTCTTTTTTTCTGGCTTTGAGAACGGAAACATTGAAAGTACATCCGTGATGGTTCGCATATACTGCGGGTTTCTCAGGAGGTCATTCCTGAAACGCTTCGAAACTTGCGGGCTGTCCTGAGGTTGACATGGGGAAAGGGGGGGGGGAGGCACTCGCGATATAGCTGTACGCTAAGGATCCTCTGGGACGCAGAGGAAACCTGCAAAAGAAAAAAAAAACTTAACGAAACAAATTGCATACCTGGCACTTTTAAACAGCGGAGATGTTGTAGCTGGCCGTAATGTGTAGGGCGTAACGTGTGTGGCGTGTAACGCGTTAAACATTGCCAATAAATTACCAATAAATTGCCAATGAATAATTAATTTACCAATAAATTGCCGAGCGCTGGTGAGCGCGTTCCTCGCGGCGACCGCCGAGCGTCCACAGCACACGCAAAGGCTTTAGAAACAAAAAAAAAAAAGGAACTGCGAAAACCTTAAAGAGCGCGAAAATGCCGAGCGCTCGTGAGCGCGTGCCTCGCGGCGACCTCTCAGCGTCCTTTGCTCACGACGTGGACAACAAAACTGGGTGCACACTACCGCTTAGAAAATTCCACTCGAAAAATTTGACCTTGGCAAAATAGGCTACGGTCGAACAGCAGGCGACGAGCGGTAAATGACCGGTACACGGAATTACAACGTACGTTACTTGCGCTACTCATGGTGCTACGTGAAGGTTGCAACTCTCGCGGATCTCTTATTTCCTGGAACGTTTGGCAAACGAAAGAATGCGTAGTACTTCCATATAAGCCTACCGAACGTCCAGAATAAAAAGAAAACGCGGGCGCGCAAAGCACGAACGCAAGACTCAAAACTCTACCCGCACGATAAAGTACGAGCTTGCCGATGCAGTGCGCCTTAACTACCAGCAGGACTAGTGCTCCGCGGCAAATACAGGGCTAGAAAATAGCTCACTTTGGGACATTTTTAGTCCTGCACATATTATCCGTTTCGTGACTATGCATGCGATTAGCTATAATATTACTGCGCGAAGGGAAGTCGACACCCGCAAGTGACTTAACGCAGGGCTCGAGTCATGCATCCGTTGAGAAATAAAAAAAAAAAGATGTGTACGCTATTTCCGTGGTCGTCCTCGTATCATTTTTGTGCACAGCAAGTTACACGGCAGTATTTGGGCATCTTGGACAACGATAAATACCGACGTGCGCGTCGCTAACCCCGGGCTATCATGTACACAGCGGTATCCGGAGATCCGGGAATCCCCCAACATGGCGGAAGCGCACGCGGTTCCCGCAAGAGGGCGCCAGTGGTACGTGGTGAGCAGTTTGGGGGCTGCGTTCGGTAAGGCAGCGGACCCGGGCATCTCTAGGGCCCTTGTTGTAGGCGGAGGACGTGTTTTGAGTATTGGTGCCTGTCTAAAGCAACGTCGGATGTTGCTTATATGATGAATAGAGGAGCGTTGAGCGGGTTGGCACGCGGTCAGTCGATGTCTGGTAGGCCCTTCTAACCTGCCGGAATGAGGTCGAGGCGTTGTTCGTTGTGCTTCGACAAGTTCAGAAAGAGTGTTATGCGGTCAAAGCAGAAGTAGCTTTTTGTTAGAAGTAGGCCAATGTCTGCGTTGTACGCTTGCGGATGAGTGCACATTTTTACTGATTGGTGGATGAAATGTACAGGTCGCCGTCAAAAGTATTTGGAACACGGTCTCGTAAATTTGTAGAAATTTCTTCTTATCGGCTGCATTGGTGTGCGTTTAAAGGAGTGCTCCCTAATAACAAAAGCTTCCTTGCTGTAAACCGGTAATGGCTGTCTTAAAGCCAGAAAGACAAATACTTCTTGATATTAACAAATCATTGTTCCAATTACTTATGTCTGCACCTGTACAGCTAAGAAAGCACAGGTGGTTCAAATATTGCTAGGGAACAAAATAGTTTGCTCCTGCAGTTCAATTACCTCTAACGTAAAAATTGTAAAGGAGACAATGTTACGGACATGCTTGCATATAAACAGCCCACCTGTGTAGATCGTTAACAGCGCCGAAGACCTCTTACGTGCCTTGTTTGTACAATGCTCGACGATGGGGCTGTTAGATGCGCGCACGTGACAATCAATATACGCTTCCGCCTAGGCACTTAACTCAGGGCCGCTGGTAACTGTAGACCTCTATCGACGTCCATGGCGTACGCGTGTAACACTCCTCGAGATGGCATGATGGATCAGCGGGGAGACGCTGCCTACCGAGCCAACATTCGTGACCGTAATGGTCGCAGCGATAGGAGAAAGTGTTGCCACGAGCACCCCTTGGCCGGCAGATGGTATGAAGGTGGTAATCATAGTCCTCCGCACTCTTCCCCGCCTTCCCAATAAACCGTTGTTGCTCTCTCCATTCGCATTCTCGGCGCCGGCACGTTGCGTTTTTGCGCCATCAGTAATAGCATCCGTGCTTGGCGTCGCGTTTCCAGCGGCAACGACGGCCCACTCTACCTGCTTCGGGAAATCGTACTGCATGGCGACAATCCACGTACCGGCGACGTGTGGTTGCGTCACCACCGTCCGAGACGAGAACAGCAGAAAACCTCAGAGCTATCCATCTTGAAATTATTCCCTCACTGAGTCATTATCTATCTCTTCGCCTCGACTTTGGTGTGGCTTCACACAGGCCTCCTAAAAGGACGCGATTTCTGCCGTGGGCATTCCGCGTGAGTCGTACCCTGCTGTCGTCACGGGGGTGTGAACGGCGCTCACTCGATCGCCGTTTCCTCGAAAGCGTAACCGGTGCTGGCCTATACTTTGCGCTGTTCGGCAGCAGCGGGCCTTGAAAGCGCTTCCCGTGTATACGTTGGGTAAGCCTTCTCACCATGTGGTTAGCGCGGGCCATTGCAACGCGGCGTCCTTCGAGGCGTCCGTTAACGGCCTGAGGGGTGGTTCCGAGAAAGAAGGATGGGGTATGCGGCCGTGATGGCGGCGTGATGGGGCTGGAAAAGTCCGCGGCGTAACCTAACGTCTCTCAAAGCCAGACGACAAACATCTCCACTAACGTGAAGCCTGGGGAGGGGCGAAGCATGCAGTGTATAAGTGTCTTGGCGCCTTGGCGTTTTTGTCCAGGAGATGAAACAGTTGGGGTTACGGTAAAGGTATACAGCTTTGGTATAAAAGTCTCTTGTCTTTGATGCACTGACGTGCTCTAGCGCGAGACGTAAGCGAGTGTCCCGGTGTTTTTTTTTTATTTATTTATTACGTCTTACGTTCTAGCGCGAGGCGTAAACGAGTTTACCGGTGTTTTAGTACCGTGACTACATGAGACCACTGATTACGACGACGACGACATGAGACTCCGACAGGCCGAGCCCCTAAGGTGCTCCGCCCCTAAAATAAGGAGAGGGGAGGGGGGCGATAAAGAGTTTCAAAATGGTGAAAGGAAAAATCCGAGGACACCTGAGTACCTCTTATGAGTTGTCAGGGCGGAATCATCGATGATCCTTTGAACGCCACTGAGTGCTCCTTCCAGTTCTGCGTTACAAGTAATTGTTGCTGTTGCACCGCTGTGCGAGGTCAGCGCCGCCCGTGCTTGATTGCCACCGACCACCGCTCTCCCATCCACGTCTTCACTGTTCGCATTCTCCCCACGTGACTTTGCGCAGGCACACGCGTCGCCTGGTCATTCACTATTACGAATCCTGTGCTGTGGAGCGCTTCGCGGGTGACCCCTCGGCTTCCAATGCCGACGCCAACGTTTCTTTTTTTTTTTTTTTTCCACGGGCAATTGATGCTTTCGCATTCAAATCCACCACATGGTTACACGAACGTAATGGGATTCTGAGTCTTCGCGCTGCCTCGTAGCTCCCTTTGTCAGAGTATCCATATCCATATAGAGTATCCATATAGAGTAACTATAAATTTTTGCCACATTGCTAGTAAATAATGATTACTATTATCGTACATTATTATCTACACCGACTCTCTACAAGTACACTGATAGCGATGATGGATAGGCGGGCACGGAAAGAGCGAACACCCAATATCGTCCACGTGACCGCCAACGCATACGGTGTAAAGGTGACCGCAGGCACATTGCCACCAACGGCTAAGTTTTATCAGAGTCCTTCAATGCCTTTCTGGTCATGAAACTTCGCCGTCACGCTATGGGAGAGCTTTGTTCGCTGCCACGCCGCGGCGCTGGTGTTGATCGGAGGGCAGCCGGGGGCGTGGTCAGAGCGTGTTTGGCAGGGAACGGACCACAGAGTAAGATAAAATAGACGCTGGCCGCCTTAGCTGCAGTGCGCTTTCGCTTTTCGGGTCGTGGGGCGCTCAAATGGACTTATCATTTTGTGAGTGGCGAAAACATTTGGTGCGAACGGGCATGCTGCTACTGCGTTTCTGCCTGCCGGTCTGGCTGCAGAGCAGCGGCGGCCGCTCCATGGCCTCCGATCTGCGGTTGCGCCCCTCGCGGTTGCCTTTGTCCCCGTACGAAACTTGGCCCGGAGTTTATGACCAGGGAAGCATTGAAGGACTCTGGTTTTATGCTTCGCTAAGCGTAAGTGTTATGTTGGAACGCTGCGTGGCCCCTGAATCAGCTGACCTCCCTCTAAATGCGCACGCAGCTTAGGAAGTATCAAGCTTAACATTATCCTTATATGTTCGTTAAATTAGTCCAGGCCTTATCTAACTCGTCTATACCTTACCCGGTACTCGAGGCTTTAGCTTACTCCGGCTAATACCTGCGCTACACGAAATACTTCACTGGACGATGGAGTTGATGGCTTCCGAAACTCTCGTTTCTTTGGCTATATAAAGAGGTCGACCGGCGACCTTTCCTGTGCACCGTGTTGAAAGTGTAGTTCACTCGACATACCATCCGTTCGAAGGCCCTAGCTTGAACGCGCTGCGTAAATAACAACGATGTCTACTTGCGTAATAACCAGTGGACTCGCCTTCATCAGATTAGGATCCACAATTTTTGTGTCTTACTTTGTACCCTCTGTACCAGTTTTGTATCGCACTCTAATGGAGGCCTGTTCACTGGCCCATGTACAAGCAAACCTCGTTGTTGTCAAAGGGTGAACTGAAGGGCTTGTTGGTACATCATTGTTGGTACATCACCCTTGTTGGTACAAGGGCTTGTTGGTACGCTTGTGTCGTCTATTACTTGCTCAGTCCCGTCTTCCGCGCTGTTTTTCAAACGACATGACTCGTTGTTGTTTCCACGCGTTGTCCGACGAACCTTATTTTACCGCCATTTTTGCTACCCTGCTTCGTTTCTACGTTAAACACACGCACAGCTCAAATATATATGCATATATGCGTACGTCACGAGTTTCGCCCAGCTGTACTAATGATGTTCTACAGTGCATGCGGTTTCCCACTGTGTCCAATGTCCATGCACCGAGTGTGGACTTGAAGCCCCGCTGAGGCATTCCTTCTTCGTGTGCAGTGTTGCGTTACACGACCCCGCAGATCGTACTTTGCTTTGACGGCGGCTCGGCGTGTGTCATTACCCGCCTCTCCTCCTCTCCGTAATTTCCCCTTCTATACGACGGCAGACTGCGGCTGGAGGGGGGAACGCGATGCCTCGGCGGTGCGGCTCCATTGTCGGCCGCTGTCGCGCGCCGCGCCCCTTGTGTCGGGTAGCCGACGCGCCACAACACTCGCTGGACCCCGCCCGACTGTGTCTGTCGGCGAGCGGCTCGTCTGTGTCTCGACGGGCGCATTCGGAGACACCAAAAGAAAATAATGGGGCGCGCCTAAGGGTAGATCTGCAGCGCCACCTCAAAAAAAAAAAATAATAAATAAAGACCTGCCATTTCCACTAACATGAAACCTGGGGAGGGGCGAAGCATGCAGTGCATAGGTGTATTCCTGGCGCCTTGGCGTTTTTCCCAACGGCGATGAAACCATTGGGGGGTAGAGGTACACAGCTTTGCTGTAAAAGCCTCGACTTTGAAGCGCGACGCTCTCTAGCGCGAGCCGTAAACGAATGTGCCAGTGTTTTTTTTTTTTTAGTACGCGTTACGAAGCGCTCCAGCGCGAAGCGTAAACGAGTGTCCCGGTGGTTTTTTAGTACGCGTTACGTTTTAGCGCGAGGCGTAAATGAGTTTTTCCGGTGTTTTAGTACCGTGATTACATGAGACGACGATGACTACGACAACAGGAGACGCCAACAGCCCCAGGGGGCTTCGCCCATAAAACAGTGATTTTACAGCCTCATGGGTTAGCACCGCGTCTGCTGCAGTCGCGGTGCTATAAGGCGCTTGAGGAAGTTGATGCATGTGAAACCCAGTTGGGCATGTGCTACAGTGAGCGCAGACTCAGACTCATACATTCGCGGAGGAATTCGTGATGCCTTCATAAAATGGCTTTGGGGGATGGAGGAAGAGAAATACCTTTAATGATAAGGAGAAGTCAGCCCGACAGCGAGCTTGGCCTGCTACTCCATATCGACATGAGAGGCGAAGGCGAAAATGGGCGAAGCAAGCGAAGACACAAAAGCGCACACAAACACTAGCGAGCGCAGATAAGCACACACAAGCTGACAGACACAGGAACGCACACACAGCACACCTACAGGGGTAAAGTGAAGAGTAATGTTCGCACAGTTTTGTTCAGGCCGTAATCTCAGAGAATGACACTAAGGCCCTTGTCCAGTGCTGGGCAGTCGAGGGCCACGGCTTGCAAAAGAAGAATACTCATTTAATAAATTAAAATAAATCAAGCAATTTTAACCATTCATTCATTTTTGTTCAATGCTAACTTTGGTGACGCTGAATTTCGTGGCCCGCCGCTGTATTCCTTCTTCGGATGTGAGCAAAATGAACGCATCCACAAGGGGGGATCGGCCAAGTCGCGAGCGAAGAACCAGCGCAGCGCTGGTGGAGGACCGCATACACGGGGAACTTGCGTAAAAAAGGGGGCAAACGCCGTGCGAGTAGCCCAGCTACCCACAACCAGATCACGTAGCGACGACAGAAGAGTGGACGCCAAACACTACGTGACTGCGAAGGGCTCTATCCTTACCGTGGCCGTTGCTTGCCTACGAAAGAGCGCACCAGCTCTGGATCGACCCCCCGGCTACGAAATTTCAGCCGCGCCAGCTCAACTTGTTGAACATCGCGTGCACTGCTGGTGTTGCAAGTCACGTGATGCCACCCGGCACCTCATTTTTCCCCAATTACAAATTCATTTAAAGTCAATATACTCTGTCCGCATGCCGCATAGGCCCATCTTGCGCTCGGAATTCAAGCATAAATGGCCCCACCGGGCGGAGGGTAACAATAATGGCGTTTATTTTAGCTGGTCGGGAAGCAAGACAAGGGCATGGGAGCACTTGACACGTCCTTTCCTACAGTAGGTTATACCCTGTATTTTGGCCCAGGCACGCCGAGAATATTTTTATCTGGCTTACCTTGCATGCAGGACAGGTAGTTTAACCATGTAAAACATAGGATCAGTGTGACGCCACCTCTTATTTGCGCGATACGTTATTACGACCATAATTACGACCCCGCAGGGCTATCAATAAGGAGAACGCTTTAGCCTCAGTTGAGCCTATAAAACCTCATTTCGCAAATTTTCCGAATTAACGGACACATTGAGATTCCCTCCACAGTTTCCCACAGCCTTCATACTTTCACGATTTTACGAAGTTCCCCATTTAACGAAAAACATTCGATGGTCCCGGTAACTTCGTTAGATCACCGTTCAACCGCATTAGAAAACTCTGTTTAATGCGCAACAACGGGCTGCCATAATTCACCGATGTTTAAAAAAAACGAGTTAATCAAGTACCTTTACGTAGCACTGACCGAGAGAAACTCTCGTGCCGTGCAATGTACGCACTCTTTTCTCAATACATGCAATGCACCGTTGCACCTGACCACACCAATTATTTTTTCGCTGGTGTCACCAACAAAATAAGAAAAAAGAGCCTGTATTTGGAAACAGAGCACGGAGTCAGCGTGCCCTTACGGGTCACCATTACGCCAGATAGGCATGGTGGTTGAGGAGCACGTTCTTAGCGCTTTCACAGAACCTTCGTGTTACACACCCGCTACAGCGATGAGGCAGATATATACGCGGAGCTGATCACGCCTTATCTTCTTGCAAACTACGACGCGAGCCGACGCACCCGGGAGGATTGTTCTACATTTGAGCCCCGAATCAAAACGCGCCTCCGCTCTTGAGGTTCGAACCATCGGTAGATTCGATACAACCATTCCCCATCTCATGTTCTAGGAGGAGGAGGAGGAGGAAGTGATTGTTGGGGATGGGGGAAGCGGAGATAGAGGCCGATAAGTGTCTGGCGTTACCCCGACACCTCAACCGGCCGAACGGAAAGGAGGAGGAGGAATAGTGGAAGAGAAGGCGTATTAATTATAGTAAATGCTAAGTGGGCAGACTTGAGGATTGCGTATCATAAGATACTGCCTACCGTTTGAACGGAAGCCGGCTGTCGCTAAGCCGCAAGTGGGTCGCCCTTCACACTGCCCGGCCGGCGAGCTGAATGCAAAAACGACGAGAAAAATGCAAATTCCATTACGGAATGCCTTGAGGCAGGTGTGAAACCCGTAATTTCAATCGCAAAGGTCCCTTTGCTCTTTTGATAAATATTCTTCAAAATGCTATTTTCGTCAAGCCTTTCGTGAACAGCAGAACGGACTCCCTTCCCTGCTCGTACACAGAGCTGCCTGCCGGGCAGCGTTCGTGGCGGAACGCAGCCGACGCAGCACAGCAACAAGCGTGTTGCTCTTGTCTCGGAGCCCCGACACCCCCCGGGATGGGGCCCCGCATCGAGGCCAATTTGCGGTTGAAAGGCAACGCCGTTGTTGGCTGCTCTAACTGACGAGAATGAACGCCGCGGCCGCGACACGAACCAACTGGGCCGGACATGACGTCGCCGTTTCGGTGCCGGCATCGTCACTTCTCTATTTCCCGGCGCCGCCGTTCCACGCGCTTGTCATGGGGACACGTAACTGCTACGTCAGCACACGCTGCGGCCCCCGCAACGGGATGGCAAGCGTTCCACGACGCGCGCAGCTTTGATTGTGCTTCAAAAGCGAACCCCCCTCCTTTCCCTCTCCCGGCCTTTCATTTCTTTCGCGGCGAGGAGAGGAGTTGGGTTTCGTGGGAGCTGCCGCTCTGTCTGTAACCGGTTTGCCAAGCGGCCTCACTTGCCGCCGAACGCGCAGCAGTCGGTGGCTGCCGGCCAGTCGGCTAACACAAGCGTGTTCGCAGCGTTCGGCCGGCCCGCGCATCGGCCCCCCAGCGTCCAAGCCGTGCTGCTCGTCATGGTGACGTGAGATACCACGCCGGACAGCCCTTTTCTCGCGACTGGCAACGATCAAGTCACCTTGGAAGCGAGTTTCTTTACTCTGTGAGTGCGTTTTGACCCACACCGAGCGTCACCATGTTTTACATGCTGGTTGCCCCGCTCCACCGAGCGGTCAAAATCAACCGCATCGTGCTCGACAACCAGATCTTCAGGCTGCACTACAAGGCCACGTCACTGCTGCTGCTCATGTTCAGTATCCTTGTGACCAGCACGCAGTACTTCGGCGACCCCATCGACTGCATCCAGCATGACTCGGTGCCTGCGAACGTCATCCGCACATTCTGCTGGATCCACTCGACCTTCAACGTGCCCGAGGCCTTCAACGCGACGGTGGGCGTTAACGGCGTCCCGGCCCCGGGCATCCAAAAGTACACGCCCGACGAAGTGCGGCGCTACTACGGATACTACCAGTGGGTCTGTATGGTCCTCTTCTTGCAAGCGGGCTGCTTCTACGCCCCCCGCTACCTGTGGAAGTGCTACGAGCAGGGCCTCATTCGGAGCCTCGTCCAAGACCTGGACTGTCCCATCAAGGAGGCCTCGGACGTGTGCACGAAGGTCGAGACCATCGCTCGCTACGTCAGGAGCCACCTGAACATGCACGGCCGCTACTTCGGCTGGTACGTGACCGCCGAGGTGCTCAACTTCGTCAACGTCATCGGCCAGATCCTGCTGACGGACTCGTTCCTCGGCAACATGTTCACCACCTTCGGCACCGACGTGCTGAACCACCACCAGCAGGACCCCGAGACGCGCAACGACCCCATGATCTGGGTCTTCCCCCGCATCACCAAGTGCTCCTTCCACCTGTACGGCTCGTCGGGCGACGTGATGAAGCACGACGCGCTGTGCCTGCTCGCGCAGAACATCATCAACGAGAAGATCTACATCTTCCTGTGGTTCTGGTGGGTGCTGCTGGCCGTGCTCACGGGTGTCGAGCTCGGCTACCGCCTCATGACCATCGTGGTGCCCAAGGTGCGGGAGGTCATCCTGCGCTACCGCGCCCGCATGGCCGACCGCCGCATGCTCGAGACGGTGACCAAGCGGGTGTCCACCTCGGACTGGTTCCTGCTCGACCTGCTCTGCAAGAACATGAACCCCGTCCACTACCGAACCTTCATCAACGAGCTCGCCAAGTCCCTAGAGGACGAGTACGGCAAGAGGCTGCTAGGGGGCGTCGACACGACCAACACCAGCACCGTCTGAGCGGACGCCGCGTTCGTGTTTTGCTGCGCGCGGGCAAAGATAAGACGACATTCATCCTGGAAAGAACTGAGTTTTAACAACGGGCTTGACCCGGCTTGTCACTTACGGATGACTTGTCCCCTATCTCTTTGAAAGGAGCGCGTCTAGCGCGATTGTGACAAGGTTAGAGATGGAAATCTTTACCGCTAGGCGGCGGGAAATGTGTTTACCCGCGCAGTCAGAATCGATAGCCGGCAGTGTGCTTTTTTTTTTTTGTCATTATTTTCAACTCGAGTCAGGTTACGCTCGTAATTATAAGGTCCCAAGGCGAAAGTAGGGCTGATCGTAGAATTTTTAGTGTTTGAGTTTCAATATCACTTGCCATTTCCCCGTACGACCGTCTAGACGGTACACCTTTGAGGAAGCGTATTCCGGAGCGCTGTTCATATCTTCGCGGCACTTCGTTGCCAACTGCTGTGTTTTGTTTACACTACGCTTTCTGGTTTTGAGATGGCATCAGTGCACGAGGCACTTCGGAAACGTGTGCAACCCGAGGGTAATCGCCAAAATACTACTGATTTTTTTTTTTTTTTTGAGCCAGAAGGCCACGAAAGTTTTTTCCCCGCCTTTCCAAGTCGCTCGTCCCATTTATCTCCATATGCTATTTGCTGCCATGACCACGTAAGAAAGCCAGATGCCATATAGGGAATGCTAAGGGCGCGACAGGTTGCATGTTTGTAGGTCATAACTAAGTAGGTGCGAGTGTGAAAGTGTTGGCGTATTTAAAAGCTCGTTCCTAGCGGCTGACAAAGAATGTTATCACAATATTTTACTTGGGGAAACTTGGTGGTGCAAGTAGGGCTCTAGGTTCGTATTTTCGTTCCCAAGGTATCGGCGAAGCAGGGTTTTTTTTTTTTAAGGGAAACATTGTTTTTGTTTTTTACTGAAAAAAGTACTGTTTCGGTGTACAGTGATACACAAGCCGCAGCTACTTTTCTTTCGTGCGCGTGTGCCTTGAATGCTTTTTGTGTTCGCCGTGCTGAATGATTTTGCTGTGTGTGACGTGACGAGTGAACTTCATCGACCAAGGTGCCACGTGGACATTACGCCGTGTGTTTTTCTCGCTGCATTAGAGCCAATCAAAAATGTGCAAACAACTGTTGTCACAATTTCATCTTACACGTGACGAGGAAAATATACGTTCACGAAATCAAGCGGTGTTTCTTGGTGCACTTCCTTTCGGTGCTGGCGTGTAGCCGTTCGCGGTGGGAGGCTACGTCACACCCAGCACGCTCGACCCAACACTTCGGCAGTGGATTTGATTGGTCAAAACTTAACGAGCCATTTTTGGTTTTAAAAAAATTGGCTGGTGATTACGATACTCCGTAATGGGATTTTGGGCGCAGCTGTTTAGCTGTTTTGACTGTGCAAAATATGTTGAGGCAAAGAATTTCAGACGGACATATTTGTATGGTTACAGAAAACTTGTATTTGCAGTGGCTGACGAAGCACATGCCCCGGTTGCCTCGCTCATTGTCCAGACCTCACTCGGGGTTCTGGCGTCTGAGCCTCCGCTGTGGCAGCTCGTTTAGCTGCAGCGGCTACGAAGCGCGCGACCGGTTGCCTCACTCGCAGTTCAGCACTCACTCCTGATGGCTGCACTGCGCTGAGGCAGCTATCACTCGTGGGTTCTCTCGACGGCAGCGATAGTGAGCCTCTGCGTCGGCGGCGCGATATGCGTCTCCGGAAGGGACCGTGCACTGCGTCTTGGGAAGCGAACGCACACAATCGTCACGCGCGCGCTCCCCCTAACGTCTTTTCCAAGCGTCGCGCAGACGAGTGTCTCATGCGGGCTCAGCATACTGTTTCGGTTATTTTAGATTTATTTGTTTTTTTTAAGGACGTTGCAATACGGCCGATCGCCACGGCTGAGAGCAGACCTCGAAGCTGCGTAAGACTAGACTGTAGCTAGAGACATAAAACTACTTATCTGCACTCGTAGTGAAAAACAGGCCAACATGGCTTGGCTCCCCCACGCTACCCGCGGCTACTTAACCCCCGAGCTTAAAAATTTCTTTGTCCCCTCCTCTTCCCACCGCGTACGACCGTAGGGTCGACCATTTCGTGTTTAAGCTTCTACTTGAAAATCTGGCTTGACTTGAGAAATGACCCAAACACTGTACAAAGGTTTGCCATCTGGGTGGGCAGGTCTGTTGACTTGCGGAATATCCTTAGGGGCTTAGTCTGAATTCCAAGTTTCTCATCTTATTCGCTGTATTGTAAAATTTGTAAACAGTCGCTTGACTTTTCGCTTGGTGTTATCACTTACTGTTTTTTTGACGGATCCAGCGCACATGACTTTTCTCTACACACACTCAACAACAACAACACAAAAAAAAAAGCTTGGAAGAAATACTTGAAATGTAGATGTTAAAATTCACGTCATGTCCTCCCAGAGATGGTCAATTCGCCTTTCTCTTTCCTATGGACGGACTGACCATTCTTGTTTATCGGGGTGAAGGTGCATTCAACAGTCAGATGCAGTTCTGTAACCCACACTGCAGCCGGCGATTTCTCAAGATTGCTGTGACCGCTGTAACAACCGTATGCCCATTCACTCCCAACTCTGCTATAAAGTCGAATGCTCGATTTTTATTCCCACGCAACGATGGCCGCCATGCCATTTCGGATCTCTCAAAACACCGAGTGGTTCCCGCACGATTTTTACCCCAGATTTGGAAGTCCGCAACACCGCTAACCACAGTTCTACACAGGCAACAAAATCTTACTATGACTGTGATCACTGTGGTTACGAAGTGATAACGACGCTAACTACTTTAAAGCTGTAGGATCTTTCATCGATGGTACCATACAGATAGAAAGTATATGTGCGCGCGCATGTGTGAAAGCTGATGGAAGTGCAGAGCAGTGATTCCCCATAACGGGCTTTAGCGCTGTTATCCGCTCACTGCTACCACCCAATGCAATTCAAACTTCCCGCCTCCACAGTGCTCGCGCGCCCCCTGCCTGAAACAGTGCCAGCCGGAGTTCTGTTCTTTTCGTGTTTGCTTTTCCTCCCGCACGTGCCGGCGTGCGGACGTTTTTTTTTTTTGTTTTTCGCTTTCAATTGTTTTCGCTTACAATTCGTAAAACCAACCCAACGAGCGTTTGCAACTAAATGAACGCGAGCGCTGTCGGTTATGTATATTTTGCTGCAAACCTATCTGCAGTTTTCTCGGCGCTAAACCACGAGAAGGTCCATGATAAGCGCCATTGGTTCACGAGTTTCAAACGCTTGGGACGCCGCGACGACAAAACGCCGTGTGGCTCTACTTAGGTCCAGGGAGCGAGCTACAAAGTGCTCTGCACTTGAAAAACCTCCACACTGCGCACCCTTCTGGCATATCACAAAAGAAACCCACAACAGTCGCAAAGGTACGGGAATCACACGCGCGCCACACCGACCAACGCAAGTGTGTGAGTGTGTGCGCACCGCGAACGCTCACAGTAAGATCGGCATGGCGTCGTTCTCCGGGGTGCCTGGCTTGCTGTCTGCGCGTGCCGCGGCCGGCTTTCGGCTCCTCTTCACGCCCGAGTGGCGACCCCTTCTCGATGTGGGTCAGCCACCCGATGTCGAGGAGGCGGCGGCCGCCGGTGGCACAGCGCCGCCGCACGTGCCGGCACAATCCGCCACCCCGGCCGGACTCGTTCTCCGACGGCGGAGAGGGAGGGCAAGGCTCCTCCTCAGAGGAGCGATTTGTAAGCGCCAGTCGAGCGCGTCCTCTGCCCGGCCACCACCTTCGAGGTGAGAAGGGCAGTCCACGGAAAGACGTCGTCATCTATATATCTGCGTAAACGACGTGCTTCTAAGTTCTCGCCGGCAAAGATCAAAAACACGTCACCCAAGTTGCACGAAGCTTTCAGCTTTGTGAATGAGACGAGACGCTGCTGCAGATTTCTTTTCTGGAGGGAGTTCGTCCAAGAGGCCACAAACACATATCAAAGCAATCTTAGGAGCCAACATCCGGAAGCAGATCTGCTGGCGGTGGGGGCGGATGGTCAATCTTTAAAACCGCCAGAACGCGAAAGTAGTCATAGGGTGGGATCAGAAAATGTCTTTGTGCTAATAAGTACGCGGTTATTTATGCGGGCCTGCTTGAGTAGAAGGTGTCCTCTCTTTTTTTTTCCTCGGTCGTGCCATTTTCGTCTTTCCTTTATTCAAACTTTTTTTTTTTTTTTGCTTCCGCCGCCGCTGCAATTTTACTCGCTACGTTCGTGAACTAAAAGGCGACGGAGCTGGAGAAGTCGCCTCTGGAGCATTTATAAGCAACTCGCACCGTGTCGTCTTGGTTCTCTCCGACGGTGTCATCCTTCTCGAGCAAGAGGGAAGCGCGGAATTGGGCAACGTCGTTTGATGCATAAAACAAGGTCTGACAACATTTCGCGGAAACACATGGATGCTACCGATGAGAGCACGAGGCGAAACGAAGACGTCGCACGCAATATGTGGGGCCGAGAGCTTTTTAACATAGAAAAAGAAATTCAGCGACGAAGAAAATCTTTAATATAAATGCAGTGTAGCGTGGTCACGATTGCCGGAATGCGGTCACTCACCGGGAGTCGGGAGAATAACCGCAAAGAACTGGGAGCACTCGTGGAACGAAAATTAGACCTTTCCGACGCGCCAACCGCTGAATGTTGTGATAGCACTACCAGCATGCATTTTACTTATAAAGAGCTGTCCAATGTCTTCTGCAAGCTAAATCAAGCTCGCCGATCGCGGAAATCTACACTTGTGTGGCTTACGATGCGAGTGTGTAAGCATCGCCGCCACCCTTTTCCCTTTGTGTCCTTTCCTTTGTTTCATTACTCTGACTGACAGCATTGGCTGATTGCCCTTAGACCTGTATGTTAGTCTTAACGCCTCACACTTGGGGGCCCAAAGTGGCCCATCGAGCAAAAAAAGTCGGGGACAACTGTGCTTGGCAGAAACGACTATTCGGTAGCGTTTAAGCACGAGAGGAGGAGAGAGGAGAGTAGAGAGAGAGACGAGAGAGAGCTAGAGAGAGAGCGGGGAGAACGATAGAGAGAGTAGAGAGAAACTGGAGACGATTTTGAGAGAGAGAGAGAGAGATGAGAGAGAGAGAGACGCGTTCTACCCGGCTAGCGAAAGTCAAACAAGGGGTGGCCGTCCACTCCAGCACACCGCCGATGGAGGATTCGGAGGCACGTAGCCGTACGAGCGAATAGACAAGCGCATAAATTTACCATCGTCGTCCACTTGCAATGACATGACGGCATGAACGATCGTAGCGCAATGCATAGGAGGCATATCGAGGCCATCCCAAAGCGAATCGCAAAGCAAACTGCCCCAAGGGGCGAGATTGCGGAACTCTTTCAACAACGCGAGGCGTTTTCATGTGTTTTCATATGTTCAAAGCGTTTCATATGTTCACCACCACCACCACCATCATCCTCATCATCATCATAAACATCATCAGCCTGCCTACGCCCATTGCAGGACAAAGGCCTCTCCCAGCGATATGTTCAATTGGGCATTTATACTTCTACATTTCCAACCATCAGAAGAGCTCAAGTTACCCCAGACTTTTTTCCGACATTTAAAATGCATGTCATAGCCATATAAGCTTCGCTTACTGATAAGGGCGTACTTGTATTAGGTGGGGGCGGGTTGTAGGAACGAAATGTTTATGTTTTTCGTTCCGGTTTTTGTTTCGTTTCATAACTAAAAGTTCCGTTTCGCTTCAGCTCCGGAACGAAAAAAAAATAATGGTTGGTAACGGTTCAGAACGGTTCGTGTTTTTGAGAAAAATTGATATTTATGAAATTGTTAAAAAAGATTGAGAATTGTGAATTTACGTTAAAGAAGATGAAGTGATGCTTAATAATTTTTTTAAATATAATTTTTTAAAAACTCGTATACTTGTGATGTTATTGTTAAAAGTTCAAAACGGTCTGTCGCATGGAACACTGAAAAACGCAGTTTTTAATCTTAAAAGAGATTGTATGAGAGTATGTAGCAATGGATTAACATCAGTACCTTCAGCAACCCCCCTCCCCCCCCCCTTTCCCCGTATATATCCGAACGAAGGGATAACATCCCGAAAATTGGTGAATAATTATTGCGCACTTCCGCATTGCACGCGTATTTTTCTGAAAATTATAATAGATAGGATGGCCTGGCCGACATTGTTGCTTCCGCGCTCCTTATGGAATATTTTCCGCTGCGCTCTGGCAACACTTGCTTACAACTGCCAACATGACTTGTAGCGGTTTGCATTGAGTGTGCGGCTGTAACCTGCTTTTTGCGCTGCTAGTGGTGTATGCTGGTGCTCATGCAAAAGATTGTATTCCTTGGTCCTTGTTCTTATGTCGTGTTTTAGAATATTCGTGGTTGTTTATGTATCACACCACTAAACGATGCCGTAGGGCTAATGTGGGCATTTTATTAAACTAAATTAATAAAAAATAAGGCCGCGACGTCTGCATCGCAGCCAGATGCCCGTGACAATCACGCGTGGACCTCAACAGCGCGCCTATCGGCACAAACGGAGAGAGTATGGAAGCAGGCAGCAAGCCTTCCGCAGGACAGTGGGTGCCATAGAGACGAAAGACAATTTCATGCCAGCAAATCGCCGGCAATTTCCAATTTCGCTGGATGGAAATTGAATGAATCCTGGAATACACGAAATTGCCACTCAAACCAAAAACCGAAACGAAATTTTTTCGGTTTCGCTCTTGAGCGAAATAATAAATATTGTTACATTTTCGTTTTCGTTCCGGCCAAAAATTTTGTTTTTTTTTTTCGTTTTTCGTTTCCGGTTTTCGTTCCGTTCCGACACCCTGGGTGGGGGTGGTGGTTTATTAAGAAAGGAGGGAAGAGAAAAGAACTTGGGATATTTTTGAACTCAATGGGGAGAAAGGGGGAGTTAGTGGGGGTTTCAAAGGATAGGAAGACAGGGAAGAAAGAGGAGAGGCGGAGGAGAGTGGGGCACAGTCGCGTTCGTCACGTCCATGGCTCGATGGCTACAAACGCTGCAGTAGTTCTGTCGTGACCAGGAAGTTGAGCGAGTGCTGGAAAACCTCCGGTCAGGTTGCGTCCGGTTCCGTGGGGAGCAGGAAGTCTTCCAGCTTGTGGCTTGGGACACCGAGTCACTGGAGTGCAGCTCGTAGCTCATCCCTCGCGGTGTCATGCTGGCGGCAAGAGCACAGTACGTGCTCGAGCTTCTCGGACTCTGGGCGCTCGGCGCAGGTATTTAGCTTCAGTCAGAAACGCAGCCTCCTCAACCGGGAAGCAAACCCGCGTGATTTGATGCGTATATCGCCTTTGTGCTTTATCCACCCTGCGTGCAGGTTGCAGATGACCCATTTAGTCGTAATTTTTTTTATTGGGTATACCTAGTAAACCTGCGGTGTTGACCCTACACGGTGGCTCAGTGTCCAAGGCGTTTTGCTGCTGAGGGCCAAGGTTGCGGGTTGGATCCCGGCCGCCGTGGCCGCTTTTCAGATGGAGGCGAACAGCGAAAAATCCCGTGTGTCAAGATTTGGGCGCACGTGCCCAGGTATGGTTTAAACTAATCCGGAGCCCTCCACTATGGCGCGTCTCGTGGCCCAGGTGCAACTTCGGCCCAGCCGAGCTTTGTTCTCGACTTTCTTAAGGCGAGAGCCTGAAGTGCCACATTCTGGGAAGAACCGTTGTTGGGCAAAGAAACTACCGCTGCGGTAAAAAGTAAGAGAAATTGCAACGACGATTGCTATGTATCCCATAACGCGAAATTTGTGCGCAGCGTGAACTGCAGTCTTCTCCGTCACTCGGGCTGCTGCGTATCGGGAAGTGATCGCATGATCAGTGAACGCGTTGCGGCACACACTACTCTGCTGTTATCTGGCAGCGCGTCGCCGCAGCCGGCGAGCACTCTGTTGCAAATCTTGTTTGAACCTCCCGTGCATTTAAATGTCGTGAGGTTTGGATGAGCCACGCACGGAGGAGCAGCGAGCACGTTGTTGCAAATCGTGTTTGAACATCGCGCGCAAATGCACGTGGTTCGAATGAGCGCAGGACCACGGCCGTGCGCCTTTCATCCAGCGGCCGTGGCAGGACTGAGCAGGGACCCGGGAAAGTGCGAGGGAGAGGGGCCCCTTTGGGGGCCCAGCAGGGAGAAGTTTGATGGGGGGCAGGAGGAGATGACACCAATGGGGACCGGTAAAAACGCAAAGGCTCATGGGTGCATTGTTTTCTCCCGCGGAGAGCCGCAACTTCCGGTTCGGGAGCTCCCCTGGCCTGTACCCCGGGCTTTCACGCGCTGTGTGCTTGTTGTTTATCTGTTTCCCCGGAAAAAAAAAACGCTCATGCATCGGGAATTCCCTAAATAACAAGATTGACCCTACTAGGGGTTTATCTGCAGGTAAGCACCCGTGACAAATAAAAACCCACACCGCGCCTGACGCCGCCCGGGGCACGCAGGCGTACGGGAGGGCAGGAGAGATCTCGAATCGGAAGTGGCGGTAGCAGACGACGTACCCATGAGCCTTGGCGCTTTTTACCGGTCACTTATGTCGCGCGTGCCGCCCCCCCCCTCACACTTTTCCCCAAAAAATCCCCCTTTTCTTTCTGCCATCGCTGCTTCGTTCGCTCACTCGCGGGTCTCGACGGACGCCGCCGTCGCCGCGAAGAATTCCAGGTACCGGGCGCCTGAGGACTCCGCCTTAAAATCGGCGCCTCTCGGATAGTACAAGCGTGCACGCTTGCATCGATGCAACAAAAGTTAAATTACTGCGTTCCGCGTGACAAGTGAGGGCCGAGAGCCGCGCAGAACTTTGTTCTGTTAAAGTTGTGGCTTATGCAACAAGTTTTCCAGTCGAAGTATTTCGCGCCACAAAACGGTGAAAAGAAAGCGAAGGTAAAGCCACAAAAACGGCGCAGCAGAAAGGAAGCCAGCTGATGCGATTTGCGCGAAAAGACGAGGAAACAAAAGAGAAGCACGGGACGCAGCAGTACAAGCCGTTGTTAAGCCTCACCAGGCTTTCGCCTTCAAAGCACGTGAGCAGCGCTCTAGTGTCTTGAGGATTTTTTGAAGTGCGCCTAAATTAACGGACATTCATTCGTTCTATAGCGCGCTCCTTCAAGGAATTTGGTGGACCGTGCCGGAAAATTGCATTGAGGCCCCGACTCTAGGGTACTTGACCCCTTTCGAATAAAGGGGGCCAAGAAACTGCTGCTGGGTTTTTTATGCGTGTAATGAGCTTCCGGACCGACAAATGGATAGCGGCGCTCTTTTCGGAATTGTAAGTTCAACGCATCTTTCCTTGGGAAGTATGAAATGCAATTTGCGATACAGCTTCCGCTGTATATTTGATACCGTCTTCCGCCTGGTCGCCCGGATACAATTACCACCTCTTACACCTTCTCCGCCTACCCCTCTCGCAAAATTGTTGTGGGTGCTCACGGCAACTCATTTTTTTTTTCTGGCTGAAGAAACCAGAGTGTTTCCTCTCTGCGCTTTGCATGCGGTGGTTGTCTGAAACGAATAAAGAGGTGAGAGCCAAACGGCAACACAAGACCACTTCCTGCACGGCCACTTCATAGGCTGCGCGCATTGACAAAAAAAACAAAAAACAAAAAAACCAAGCCACTGATAACTCGCGGCATCATGTTTTCCGTGTTGCATTTTAGAGCCAGCTCTTAGGTTCATAAAGGACCGTGCGCGCACACACACAGACAAACAATAATATATTATATATATTAATATATATATATATTGATATATATATAATATATATATATATATATATATATATATATATATATAATATGTCACGAAGCCAAGGACGACGCGGCGTTGTCTTGAATGAGAAAAGTTTATTGGAGTGAACTTGTGCTCCCTTAACAACGCAAAAGTATACAGAGGCGGCGAAGCAGCGGTCAACAAAGTGACTTGCGCAGGGAGTGTCGTCGAATCGATTGCCGCGGCGTCTGCTCTGCAGGCTTTTATCTTTCGGTGCGAGTGTTTCTAGAACCGTCGATTCACACCAGAACATTGTAGATCATATAAGATTATTCTGGGCTAGCGACGACTTTAGGGCGAAACAGTCTGCTTATCTGAATGTGATAGCCCGTGCGGCATAAAAATAAAGAATGGAAGACGCGCTTTGCTTAGAACGCAGATCACACAGCCGGGCGTGGCCCGGCAGTAAAACAAGCAATAAATAAACAAACCCGTGCATGGTTCGCGGCAATATATATATATATATATATATATATATATATATATATATATATATATATATATATATACTATATATATATATATATATAACAGTAAACAAAAACTTCTCGAGGAGCCAGAAGAAATACTTGAGAAAATGGTAGACGCACGATTAAAAACAAAAACAGTGGTTTACTGACGTTTCGTCTGGAGGACCAGTCTTCATCTTGAGTAACGTCTTCATCTTGTTACTCAAGATGAAGACTGGTCCTCCAGTGGAAACGTCAGTAAACCACTGTTTTTGTTTTTAATCGTGCGTCTACCATTTTCTTAAGTTTATATATACATATATATATATATATTTATATATATACACGGGGCAGAAACTTGGAGGCTCACTAAGAGGGTTCAACTTAAATTGAGAACGACTCAGCGGGCAATGGAGCGCAAAATGATAGGTGTAACATTAAGGGACAAGAAGAAAGCGGAGTGGGTCAGGGAGCAAACTGTCGTTAAAGACATATTAGTAGAAATTAAGAAGAAGAAATGGACATGGGCAGGGCATGCGATGCGAAGGCAAGATATCCGCTGGTCATTAAGGGTAACAGAGTGGATCCCTAGAGAAGGCAAGCGTTGCAGGGGCGGCAGAAAGTTAGATGGGCAGATGAGATTAAGAAGTTTGCGGGGATGAATTGGTCACAGTTGGCACAGGACCGAGGTAATTGGAGAATAACGGGAGAGGCCTTTGCCCTGCAGTGGGCGTAGATAGGCTGGTGATGATTATGATGAAATATATATATATATATATATATATATATATATATATATATATATATATATTATATATATATATATAATATATATATATATATATAGTAAGATGGGTTTATTTCCGAACGAAATGTGGCAGGATGCTCAGCGAAGGCAGCCCAAAGCAAGCGGGGCAGATGGCTGGCTCACACGCGGTCTTCTCGCGGTCCAGCCTGTCCGGTGCACCGGTGCCAATCTCTTTGGAAGGGTAGCGGATAGTAAACATAGAACTGTTGACCGCTGTTACCTCTTCCGCACTACAATCACCCCCCGCGGCAAAGGGAGCCACAATGGGGACTTCTTTCCAAATTCTTTATCTGTTTCAATGACCTACCACATCCTCCTCTTTGCTTACCGAGGTTTTCTTGACTGCGAACCCTTATTTCTGTCAACGAGCCCCTCATTTCCTATTCTGATTCGCTACATGCATAGCGAGGGCCTCTGTTCTGGCAGTCTTGGTGCCAAAGGTAGCTTAAGAGGGTTCAACGCTGGTCGACCACTCTCAACATGTCGTAGACACTCGAGGCATGGCCCGGGGTTTTAAAAGAAGGTCCCCTTCACCCCGAGTAGTCCGAGTGGCGCTGGCTACCACCCCCAACCGCAGGAAACAACAATACCTCAACATAAATAACCCAGAAAGTGGAGGGAAAAATAGCCCCGCCGGTAGCGTACTGGTCATCGCACCAGACCGGTATTCTGGAGGTCGTGGGTTCGGATCCCACCCGGAGGGCATTTTTTCTCCACTTTCTTTCTTTCTTACAACATTCTTTATCTGCTTGAATGACCTACCACATCCTCCCCTTTGCTTTCCGAGGTTTTCTTGACTGCCACCCTTTATTTATAAATGTGGAGAGAGAGAGAATTCGAATCGAATACAGAGTACAGCTGAACTACACATGTCGTACTTCGGTATTTCGAATTATTCCTTTCATCGAACTGTTTCAAAAGCCCCTCGCAGCCTACATTATGTATTTTGAGTATCGACTGATCGATTGTACCTATTTTCTAATTACCTTCCAGTTGATACATCCGTTTTGGACAGTAGCCGTGTCTTGTAATCAGTGCACACGTGTGTAGCTCGGCGAGGAGTTTGTGCGTAGACACTCCCCTCCGTTTAAACGCTGATGTGATCTGCCTCCTCAACCAGCGCCGCACGTGGCGCAAGGTCTGAGGAGCTAGCTGAACACTTGTTTTTCCCCCTCCGTCCTGCGATTTCAGAGAACGCGTTCTCCTTACACCTTAAACCAGACCACGTACGTAACGCGTTACATGAAACGAGCTACTTCTACCTAGTTGCTATTTTCTGTAACGAGTAACTTATATAGTTACTTTTGTAAAAAAAAAAAAAAAAGGAACGGGTGACGCGTTTAGTTCCTTTTAAAACGATGTAACAAGGAACAGTACCTCATTACTTCTGGGGAGTAGCTTCTACCGGACCGCTTAAACGGCTTTGTTTTTATTCTAACCTGTCCACGCGTCTATGGGCACATTGCGCTGATGATTGCCTCGAAAGCACTAGCGCCATTTTCTACATTTCGGTGGTTTGGGGTGTCATTTCTATTGTGAACGATGCCACGATCATCACGGCCTCATGTCGTAGCATTGAATTTACGCAAGTGTCAGCGCACTACCCGGATACCAACTGCGGGGATTATTCTGTCTGGCGGCGACTATCAGCTCACGGTTTCAGCCCTCGTAGATCGCAGAGAGCTCACGACGCTCCGAGACCAGAAGCACGGGGAAGAATGAACTCTCCAAGTTTCAAGGAAGCACACCCTGAGAAACCTGATCTAGTGGACGAGTTCTTTTTTTAGTTTTCCACTGTCAACTTCCCTCGATGACCCGGAGGAACTTCTTGGGTTTTTCCTCGACCCGGATGGGTACCCGCTGACCTCAATGAACGTGCGTTTCCCGAATATTTACCAGCTCTTCCTGAATTACGACACTGCCGTTCCTTTGAGCGCCTCGGTAGAACGACTCTTTAGTGTCACCGGAGACGTATTTTCAAGGAAGCGGGAAAACATGACCGATGAAATGTTCGAGAGGTAGCTACTGCTTCAGTGAACCGACGTCTTACTGAAAAGAAAACAACAATCCAACGTGAAACGACACAGTTGTGCGTTTGGTCGTCAATGTACAGTGAAAATTAACTCGTTACTCTTCAGGCAACTCACTCGTTCCTTTTGTTGAGAATCGTTAACGAGTAACGTATTTATTACTTTTTGAGCTAGTAACGAGTGACGGTATTTAGTTACTTTTTTGGGCTAACGTGTACAGCCACGATCAAAAGTTTATGGACCAGGTAAATGGCAATTTTAGGTTATTTCTCTTCCTATATCAGTCCGAGAAACTGTCGAATACATGCGAGATGCGTATAAGTACTAAAATAACGAAAACTACCGCAAATAGCACTCCGGGCTGCCGTGCGGCAGGGAAATAACTCAAAATTGCTGCTTTCGTGGCCCGTAACTTCTGCTCTTGGGTGCACATGTCTGCCTCAAACACATATGTGCCTACGGCTGCCAGCAGGTTTTGTTACAGCGCCTAAGACGTAGCATAAAACAGCGCGAATTTACGCGCGTACAGTCAGGGCAAGATGCAGTAACTCCTTTCTGTTCCCCGTCTTCTGCAAACCGTGACATCCGGGCTCGTAGCACGCCGCGTGAGGGAAGCGAGCACAGCCGGTGGTGCCGACTGCGCGCGGTGTTCAAAGGGTGCCTCGAGGCACACGTGCGTGTGTGTGCGTGGCAGTTCGGCAGCGGCGACCAGCTGCAGGGAGCCGTAAATTAAGCTCTCCGAGTCACACAGCCCTTTGATGAAGAAGAACCGTTGGCGTAGGAGGCTCCCAGCGCGGGAGAGACATTCTTTTACGGCGCTCACCCGAAGAAGGAGGGCCAACGGAGCCAGATGCGCGCAGACCGCGGCAGATGTGTGCAGGCGGGCTGATATTCGTTGGGGTGGAAACAAAGCGTTATCTTCCGTTTCTGCTTGCTAAAGGGGCAGCGAAAACATAAGACAGCTTTGTGTAATTTGTAACTTGAAATAACTAACCTTTGGTTACGTGCTCAACTCCATTTCAGCGCCAAACAAGAAATAGTTTTCTTAAACACCAAATAAGTGAGTGATTAGAAATATTGACGAACGTTCAAATTTCGTTCTACACGATGTCAACAGGGACGTAGTACAGGGAATAATAAAAGCAAAGCTAACAGTTGAACAGTTCTCTGCGCGTTAGTGGTCTAGCGATGCAAGGAAACGGAACGAGGGCCACCGTTGCAATTTTTTATTGCGGAAGCATGCTAATCAGCATAAAAACTATATATACATATAGTCTCCGTATTTCCAAAGAAGCCGGAGAAGTGGGCCGTGATGTAGAACCCGTTTCCATGAGGTGATGTCCTGGGGACGGCCGGGGCGTGGGCCGCAGCCTCCGCGGAAGCGGGGCACGAGCTAGTCTTGTAGCGGGTAGCTCCCCAAATGCCTGTAGCCGCTAACAGAAGCAGGAAGCGGAGGTGCTACGAATTCCCATCAGCTTTGAGGCAGGAAGACTCCACACACAATGCTATTCTTAAGCCCTCAACAGAAGCAGAGCACCGCACAATTGCGAAATTCGTGAGAAACTTTGACCACCCCTAACACATGCTTACCAACTGGCTAACCAAGGAAAGCTAGTAAGCTCTTCCAGAAACTTCGCAGTTGAAGAAACACTCTTCCTGGTTTCAGTTGTGACTGCGAACGTCGGCGCCCAGCCGTAACGGAGCATGTCCTCTCCGGAACTGGGCTAACCAGGTCGCATCCTGGACCAGGAATTTTTCTTCAACTGCGAAGTTCGAGAAAGCTGTCTCTTGTAGCCGTATGCTGCATTCGGTGGATGTCAATTTCTCGTCGCAGACTACTCAACTGGGGACTTCCCCTAATCTGGTCGTTATTGCACAGTCACCTTTTGGCGGCGCTGAATCCGCCATCCCAAACGTGTCCCCGTGCGCGACCGTCATAGGACTCAGCGAGAATGGCTGGGTATCCACTGCGATCTGTTCATCGTACATCTGTTTTGTCTTTGAAGCTCGCTCTTCAAATTAGGTACATCGCATCGGTCAATGCGTCTTGACAGAAATTTCTCCACTTTAGGATTCCCCGAATTCCTGGAACGATAATCTGCAGGACGAAGCCGTGGTGTGGACCCTGTATCCACGCGGCAAAATCTGGTAGACTTCTGGGGCCCGGGCCAGAGGAGGCGATGTGCACGAGGTGTAGGCTTCGCAGAGCGGAGCAGGTCCGCTGTAGCCCGCTCATCAGGAGCGGGGTAGAAGAGGCGCGTCGAATCAAACGGGGCACGGTACTGAGGCGGCTTTACTGCGTGCAATGTGCGGGTGCTACACCTTTATTCCGAAAAGTCAGCGAACAGTTATCCATAGTACATACGGTGACGGACTACAGAGACGGGCATGGAATACAGCAATAGCTTTAAAGAGCTCTGCGGAAATATCTAGCGTTTCTGTGGAATCCTGCTAGCTCGAGCCCCCCTTAGTTCAACTCTGCCGATTATTCGGCGAACTCACTTCAGCGGCGCATTCCAGAATATGCACTCAAAATGGCTTTTCCGAGCAAGTACTATAACCTTTTCACCTTAGAATGAGAGAGATGGGGCTACGGTAACACGGCGGTTCCTTGGCTTCATGAAGTAACGAAAAATAGCCCAAGAGCTCATGAACTGATAAGAGCTCTTAAAAAAGGGTCATTATATAGTAAGTCAACGCCTGTCGTCGTCTAGTGGTTCGGTATAGTAGGGAAAGGTGGGTTTTTTTCCTCATATTGTGGGAGGAAAGCAGAGGGTGACCACACAGACAAACCACGTCCTCAACGGAATTTGGCACGAACGATATAGGTATTCGCAAATAAATAGAAGGTTTTGCTGGTTAAGTTGGTTGATGGCTTAAAATGAAATCAAACGAGAAAAGACGGTGACAAAGAAAAACGAGAGGGCAGGAGGAGCGCCGGGGACTCGTTTGGTAATGGCAGACTGGTTCGTTAGTAAAACAATTTAAAAGTGCTATGAAGACAAGATACAAGTTCGGGTCATTATGGTTCATTAGAAAAGCTGCCTGTTTAGTCCCGATAATGATACATTTTTATCGAAAACCCCACACAAACAATAGAGATGTTAACGAAAACAGGTGAAGCAGTGGCGACTCCCCCGTCACTTTTCGGCATTGTCTCTATGACGTCACAGAATCTTTGTGCGGCTGGTGGTAGCCAACCTGAGCCCCCGCCAAGAAACATGACTGGGCGATTTAATGGGGCATCTTGTTTTCTTTGATCGTATCATCTAAGTGCTAAAGTGCAGTTATTGGCACACTGATAACTTGTTTTTAGTGCTGGCCCGTATTACGTCACAGCTGCCTATATTGCATCATCATCATCATCGTCATCACCAGCCTGTCTACGCCCACTGCAGGGCAAAGGCCTCTCCCATGGATCTCCAATTATCCCAGTCTTGTGCTAACTGCGGCCAATTTATCCCCGCAAACTTCTTCTTTCTGCCGCCCCCTGCCACGCTTGCCTTCTCTGGGATCCACTCTGTTCCGATGACCAAGGTTATCTTGCCTTCGCAAAGCCCTCCCAGGATTTCTTCTTCTAATTTCTACTATATGTCCTTACGCACTTTGTTCCCTGACCCACTCCGCTTTTCTTCTTGTCCGTAATGTTACACCTACACCTTCCGTTCCATTGCTCGCTGAGTCGTCCTCAATATAAGTTCAACCCTTTGAGTGAGTTTCCAAGTACAGTCGAGCCCGCTTATAATAACAGTCGTAAAACTGAAATCACTTCGTTAATCCGCTTTACTATACTGGACACAAAATATTATACAATGGTAACCGAACAAATTTGTTCTTATAGCCGTTTTCGTTAAAACGTTCGCTATAAGTGGGCAATACTGTATTGTATTACATCACTGTAGCGCAAAATCCCGAAATCTCAACGCTTTTCAATTTTTCTTGCATCTTTGCGGCTAAAAACGCGTCTTTCGCGGTTGGAATGGAGCTGAGTGCGTTACCGAAAGTTAGTTATTTCAAACTAAACAAAGTTGCATTTTGTCTCCACGGCCCCTTCATAGTTTAGCGCATGCGCAGAGCGGAAATGTGCTCGTCGCTTGCTCTGGACGAGTATGCTGGCTGCGCAGCCTTAACGAATCACCTCCCGATGAACAATTTTACGACTCAGCCGTGCCGCGTGTGCCTCCGTCGACGCACGACGCACCACGCGGTAGCCACGAGCAAACACGCCGTTGGTTTACGTCAGCGCTGTAAATGAGACGCCGCGTGTAAACAGAAGTCGACCACCCAAGCACACGGAGTGCGAATAATGTTGGAGAGGGGGCTTTGGAAGGCCTTATCATACGATTTAAAGGAGCAAGAGGTGGTGGTTGTATTTATTATTAAAGCGATGAGGGGTTATCTGGGGTGTAATTGCCATGGGAGTGAACATTTGTTTTCCTGCGGGGTGATAGTGGTCGATCCCTGTAAAGAATACTCACGCTTGGCGTAAGTATAGTCATCACAAATAGAGCAGAAGTTGAAATTGGGGGAATAGCGATCAGTCAACTGCAGCGATCAGCTCAGTCGGAGTTGTGAAAATGGGCCATATATGGGCGCCAAATAGTGTATTAATAATTGTTTAACATCGCTTTTTGTAATTAATCAAACGCCGCAGTCCGCTGCAGTCATTTCGGCAAGGCACTTGTCCGAATAAGGCGCAACAGCGGGCCCCTTTGGCGTTGCACAAACAAGCGGCAGCTTTTCTGAGGCCAACTGAGATCGGGAATACTTTTTTTCAGTGTTTTTGAGGGGTGATCACGTCGCGAGACATTCGCTTCTGCAGGTGGGGGAGGGGGAGGTACCGGAGACAAGTCAGCGGCCCGTTGCCCTGGGTGCCCAGCAGAACCACAAGGATTTTCCTTGAAATGTTCAGTTTTTAATAATCTGGCTGGTGTGGTGCAGAAACAGGAAATCACAGGTCACATGCCCTATCCCCCTCCCCACACCACACCCCATTTGGTTTTTGCTTTTCCCCGTAACCCCGAATTCTTCCGTATCGTACACACAAAGAAGCGCGAACCATTGCCAGAATTTATTTGAATGCGGAGTTCAGCTGGCCCCCGCCACAGAGCGCCTTTACAACTATGGCTGGAATAGGCACAAAATACGACAAGATGCACCACAGGATTGATGACGTAGATAACTATTTCTTGCTTCCTCTTTGTTCGCACGAACTTATGTTTTTACAAGTATATTTATATTAAAAAAATTGACGACCAACTACTGCCATCATTTCAACTGACTCACACGCGATTTTAGTATTAATATTTACCATTATAATACTACTTGCATTATAGGAGTACTTCCATCATCCTATTTACTGCAGTAAATTCAAATACTATCCTCAAAACTATTTCTCTTTTTATCTGAGATATTCGAGTGATGTCACTGCTTTCAAGGGCGGGAACTTGGGCGAGTTGGTCATGTAGTATAATGGTGGAGGAAAGCGCGAACTAACGACGGGGCAAGAGAAGAAAATGAAAACGACACGAAGCGCTTCGTGACGTCATCGCGTCTTCGTTTTCTTCTCCTGTATCCGTCGTTAGCTCACGCTTTCCATGACCGTGTCACTGCTTTGACACAGCAAACGTGACGTACCTGTAGACAGCAAATCCACAACCCCAGAACTTCATCTATTCTCCCCCAAAATATAGTAGCGGAACTTACACCTCTTGTTTGTCCGCCATCGTATTTTGTCTCGTATACTGTTTTCCTCCGCCTCGCCATTCTGTACACAGGGATTGAGGTCAAGCACAGAGAGAGAGAGAGAGAGAAAGTTTATTGTAACAACAGGCAACAGGGACGGGTAGGAAAGAAAAGAGTTAGGAGCTGTGGGTGGCCATCCTAATCCGCTAGACTCAAAATATTTTATTCATTTGTCAATTCGAATCGTAAATTGCTGTTTTTTTTGTTTTTGTTGTTGTGTACGGACATGTGTGTTTTTGGGGCAACATGTTTTGAAAAACGCAATGTTGCGCAAGATTAGCATGTTAGACTCACCGTAGAGGACGGCCCTTGACTTAGCCGAAGCTCACCTGCGTAGCCTCCGAGGAGGCCGCGTCACAGCGCTGGACTCTAGACGACGGGATCGACCGGAAAGAGGAGGGGTGACACCACGCGAGGCTACCGGCCGCTGCGTCAGCCTCCGACGACTCATACCTGAGGTGCGTGTCCGATGTTCAGAGAAACCGTGAGTGTAGGCTTTCTCTCGATGATGAATGTCGCGGTTCACCCCTCCATTCAATTCCTCAGACGGTGCACGTAAACCAGGTGAAGGGCGGTCTTCTACGGAAAATGCTAGGAACTCAGGGAGCGTAGAACTTACACGGAAGAAAGTAACGTCCCCAAACTATTGAGTTACCTACTAGTTTTGTGTTAGCTTTCCGTGGGCGCATATATTTAGTTACTTGTAATTACTCGCGGATCTCCCAAGAGCAGCATGGCAATTACGAGGGTCGTAGGAAACATCGGGGCTCTAGTAATGTGTGGTTAGGGCTATTATATTCGCCTATGATAAGGCCGCTTATTGCCGCCTGGAGAAAACAAGATATTATAACTTCACTGGCCGGTTGCCTTCTACGTTTAAGAGCCCTGTGTATATTCACTTTTTGTGTTGAGGTTGAGGTTCCGGGACCTGAATCCACGCATCCGATGGTGGCTTTAACGATTCAGCTACCATGCGAACTGAATACAAGTAGGCGTTTTGTAAATGTCACCTGGTTGCGGAAGTGACGCTCCAAACGTTCTCTCTCTCTATCACAGACAGACAGACAGACAGACAGACAGACAGACAGACAGACAGACAGACAGACGAAGATAGATAGATAGATAGATAGATAGATAGATAGATAGATAGATAGATAGATAGATAGATAGATAGATAGATAGATAGATGATAGAGAGATAGAAGAAGATAGAAGAGAGAGAGAGAGAGAGAGAGAGAGAGAGAGAGAGAGAGAGAGAGAGAGAGAGAGAGAGAGACCGGCAACAGCCCCGCATGCGAGTGTTTACGGTTTTAATGAGGCGATTGCCGTTAAAAAAAGTACGCCATTGCCCATGGGTTAAAAAGGCTTTTTTTAGTTCAGGTATGGTTCAGTGTGTGGGCAGGCATGTACCTATCGTCAGTCTTTAAATTTGTACTGTGTTAACGCAGTGCACGCCTATATTACGTTCTATAATGCGGCTTCGGCCTCGCAGTCAAGAGTGAAAAAGCCACAAGGAGAATGTTAACTTTTGGGTCCAACTGATTTCCATGTGCTTTGCCAGAAATAAATTTAAATGGTGTCTATTTCGCTACCACTTACACACCTCGTGTGAAGTCACATGGCTATTACCCTGCTTTGAAGCAGCCCTCCGCGTAACACGCTATGCGAACACGAAGAAAGGCGCGCACACATACACACATGCATAAACCTGTGCGCATGTGTTCTTGTATTCGTATGTCGTGTAACGAGTTTAGCGCTGTTTAACTAGAATCACGACGGACGAACTAGTTTTCGAGTAAGGAATTGATAGTCATTGTCGATACCAATGCCAGAAAGTAGGCCCTGCTGAAAAAAGAAACATAAAAAACACGGCGTTAAAATTGGGCTTATAATATTCCTGGTCTGGCAGCTCATGCATAGTTCGTTTCATTCTTCTTTCGCTCGAAACTCCGAGGGGCGCTCTGAAGCTCGGGGGCGTGGGGGCAAGTTAATAAGGCACGGGTGAGGCAATGTTAGGCGCGGGTTGCGTACTTCTTTTCTGCCGTGTAACAGTCTCTTCTCGCTGGTTGTTACTCTTCGGCCGCCTCGCATTTCGCAAAGTGGCAACCGGTAACATCGAGCGGACAGCCAGAGGCGCCTGTCTCCCCCGAAAGGGTCAGAAGCCCGGTAAAAGCGACGGAAGGGAGTTTGTGTAAGAGGGGCTGTGGACTCGGTTATGGATGTGGCCTCCTACGTTTATTTCGGTTGCGTAATCTCGGCGGGGTGTGGGCGAGGGCATGCGAACGCACAGCGCCATTGCAGTGTTCGTTCTGTGTGCGTGGCTCGGCTCACACTCGAGGCTACGCACCACTGATGATGACTGCGCCGGGACGCTGTTGAAGATGATGGCTACGCTGATAATGCGGCTGCTACAAGTTCAAGGCATTCGCTGCTGTGTTGCTTCCTACTAGTGTGACGAAACGCCTGCTCATTCAAGCAATATATTCATCTAAATGCACTTTCCCTTAGCGTACCCATGAATCTATCATCTGGAAGAATATATCTGTGAGACAAGAACTTAAGACACCAAGCGGGGTTTTCGATCAAACAAACTGCATGAGAACACGGTGGAATTGATTTGTTTGAAAGTTTGTTATGTTTTATGTTATGTTATGTTATGTTATGTTTATGTTATGTTATTTATGTTATTATGTTATGTTATGTTATGTTTCCGATATTATGTGTATTGTTTTTGACTTATTGAATTCCCTTCAGGTTGGGGTGTTTGGAAGCGTGTAAAAGCGGTTTATCAGCTACTCCGCTTTGCTGTACAACAGGCAACGTGTGTGCACCGGCGGGTGCTCCGTATACACACACTAAAGCTGCACGGTCCACGGGATAATTGCCCAGTGTCTCCATTCATTCGTGTACTACCAGTGTAAATAACATAGGGTAGTCATTTGATCGCGACCGGCATCACTCACGCCGTGAAAATGAATTACTTTGCACAGAGCTGGACTGAACCGAAGATGCCTTCATTTACACATAATGGGACCGCTCTTTTTTATACAATCGTGGCTATTGCGCCACAGTTGCCCGACATTCCGCTTCCGGGTTTCCCGGCTTGCGGAGCGGCCAACAAAGACCAAAGTAAACGGAGCGAGTGGTGCCAGACGCGGTGAGGCAGCGGGATGTTGTGGGCGTGTGCACTCAGGAGAAGCGCCCGCCGACCAGGGTGGGGTTCCCCCCAAGGATCGCGACTCGCTCCACCATTGTTGGCAGAGGCGGTGTGAGGTCATTGGCGTCGCACTCGTGCGTGCCGCGGCATGCTCGTATTACCTTCACGAGTGTCGCAACAGCGTTACACTCGCTCACGGCTTCGTCCCCCGAGCACAGGGGGTCTCCTACGTGGCTTCTCTTCTCTCGCCGTGAGACGGCTTCATGTCCCGCTGTGTGTCTTAACATTACTGCCCAGGAGAGACGCCCTGGAGGGAGACGGAAGTTGTGCACTATTATGCTTGAAAGTAATATCACACTATGCATAAAGGCACATGACGCAGCAAAATGGAGGAACTTCCCCGCAGCCACGCCATTCATGCGTCCATTTTGGCTAAAGGAAAGACCGGGAATACAGTTCCGTAGAAAGTTTAATGACTACGTCGTGGCACGTTTGCTGATTTAAACCTTCCTTGATCTGATTTCTTTTGTACGTTTCGGCATGCACCTTAAGAATTTCATCCCAGGCGTTAAGGACCCGATTTATTCCCACAAGAGGTCAATCAGCCATTGTGATTAATGAAGTGTACCAGATACGGTGCCTAATAACAACTCAATGACCATGAAAAGAAAAAGCAGCAACTCCTCTGTAAGCTGTCTGTAGGTTGGGTAAGCATTCGCTCGTGTTGGTAACACGTATCGCGGAAGTGAAGTAACCTTGTTTGTGTCAACTGAGACCTTTAGCCTTTGGCCCACGATCCCCCTCTCCCCTCTGCCTACCGAGAATTAGCAGCTCAGTATGAAGAAGATTGGAGGAGAAATTAGGCACTCGCTGATTTAGTTAAACGGCGGGAGTTGCGTTTACTATGTTACAGGTAGGGGAATCCTGTTCTGCGAGACAGGCGAAGAATTTGGCCGTCGCACAACTGATCCACCTTTGCACCTGGAGCACAGCAGAAATTTGGTGCCGTCTTTGTCGGGGAATGATTAACGTTAAGTGGCAAAGTGGTTGCCCTGCGTGTTTGTGACGTTCGGGCCGAAACGACGGCCTGTCGCAGACGTTACATGGGCTTCCGAATTGAGATTCGGAAGCTGTCCTCTGAAGTACTTGTCCCGAGGGTCTCTCGCTGTATTACGGGTGTCAGCGCGGTGCTGACGGTGTCATTCTGCGCCTTTGCAGGGTATTGCATGGACTTGTTTACATCCATTTGAGACGTCCGGGTTACGTTCGGTATTCCGGGCTTGTATCTCGCGTGCTTGACCGAGAGATCCAAGTGGTGCGCTCTTTGTTCGCGATGACGCTCAGTGTCACGCTTTGGAATTTCTCGAGCTTGTTCTGCATTGCGGCATTCCCTGTATCGTCGCTGTCTCCATTGTGCATTCGAAGGCAATTTTTCTACTTTTTCTGCTCCTTGGTAGCAGTTGCGACACTTCGCTCTACGTTGAACTGTTCCAAATAAGAAGGTTGAAAACGAACACAGCTCAACGACGAATTCCGGGCGTACACGAGCCCTGGGCATTTCACCGATTAATTCCTATTGTTCATATGGGCCCGTTTCCATATTGCTTCGAAAAAAGTGTCCGTATTTATCCATTTTCAACCCAAAATATTCGTCGTTTGTCCCAACCACGGGTTTGTACACAAATTGCCGGGCATAGGGTGACACCATGTGCATAAATTTTGTTTTTGCGGCGTATCCAAAATAATGGGGTCTATACTCCATGTAATAAGTAAAACTGACAACCGGTGGACAATCGCGGTAACGGAGTGGCCACTCAGAGACGGGACTATAGAAGTAAAAGACGGGAAACTGGATAGACGGCTATGGGATAGGAAAATGTGCCGGCATGCAAGAATGTATTCGGATACAGCCGACAAGGATCAATTAGAAGGGAACAGGAGAGGCTTTAACTCTGCAGGGGACAAAAACCGTATAATTAGTAGAATGGACTTTTTTTCCAGTAGCGTAGCCCTCTTGCGGCGGTCGCCCGAACCACTCTGGGGAATTGCAAAAGAACACGCACCCCTCTTTTTTTTACCGCCTGCCCTGCGCATCAGCGGAAATCCTTCCCAGGCGCCAGGCATGGTTTTGGTGGCAGGAAATTTTTCGATGGAAGGCCGTCGGCGCGTACCTGTAGGCCGCTTTCAGGGCTCAGCCAGAGCAGCAATTTCAGCTGGCTTCGGGTATACGCAACTGGCTATCGCCCAATATGGCGCTGTTTCTGTTTACATTTTGCCCCTCAAGAATGACAGCATCGATCGCTGGCGAGGAGAATTAGCGCATGCTCAGAAGCGCTACTGCGAAAAAGGTCCATTATTTCTACTTAATGAGGAGGATCCTTTTACCGTAAGACCAATGCGGGTGTTTTCAATCTCTGAAAAGGCCTCACGGAATGGCACGATTACTTTCTGCATTTATGTCACTGCATTGCCACATGCGTCTGACAGCTTTGCAAGTAGGCCATGTCGGCTTTGACTCGTGAGTTATCTGGCTTTATCAACTGGAGCGCCGTGTCCTATTTCGGGCCCCAAGGATGCTTCTTGCAAGCCGAGCAGGCCTGGACGGGTTAGACGTAAAAGTAAAATGAGCCTTTTGGCAGCCGTCACCGTTATGTATACGAACATACTGAGTGCGCAAATACACAACACACAAGAAAGAAGACACGGAAGGTAGCGCCTGTCCGTGTCTTCTTTCTTGTGTGTTGTGTATTTGCGCCACTCAGTATGTTCGTAGACCTAAACCAACACGCCCAGCAACACGTTCTCTTCAAATACCGTTATGTATGTAGATTATATATGCACAGATTCATATTAGGTCTCGCGATCTATAGCTGCGACAGCACTTGCTGCCGTGAGCTGCACGAGAAACAAGTTATTTGTGATAATGCCAGCCGACTGCACGCAACGCGTGTCGGCGAAGTGTGCACCTGTATGCATCGAGACGATCTCTCCGAGCCATTTGCGTTAGTCGGAGACAGCGAACGCAATTTCCGCAGCCTGACAATGCCCTTCGCGGGGAAAATTGCATCACGCGCAAAAGAAAAGAGACAAGGATGGTCGGTACCTGTAGTGGCTCTGTTGCTCCAGCCCTCGCTGTGACGGAAACGTCTAACTTGTCCGGCCGTGCCAGTCGGGGTGCCCATTATAGCGGCAACGAGAACAGCGACGCACTTTTTATGACCGCGAATTCCACATAAGAAATGAATTAATGAATAAATGATGATGATGCAAGAAACACCAATAATGGTAATAGTGGTAGCAATAATAACAATACATGTGAACACACGTGAAGTGTATAAAGGGCGGCATTGACTCCTCGTGTGTCCACCGCATTTTTGTATGAAATAAACAGTTGCAAGTTTGCGTCTCCTCCCTTCCACTTGTCGTCCATTTTGTCGTCGTAACTCTTAGCGCAGTTCAAGATAATGCAGTACCGCCAACTAGCCCGTTTCTGGTTCTTCGGAAATAACGTGTAATGAGACTGACATGCGAAGGGTAAGCCGAGGAAGCACAGTCGAATGTAAAGAACGCTACCAACAGCAGCCAGGTTACAATTAAGACGCAGCACACGGTCGAGCGGTGCCTGGGCTGCTCAACCTTCGACAACCTTCTTAATAACGGCAGTGAAGCTCTGCATCTTGCGCAACAGCAATCGGTGAGAGAGAAGAGGAATGGGCGAGGGGAGGTCACTCATGGTTTTTTTATCACCTCAGTTTCTATCGAGTGATGGAATCTTGAAAAAGACAGAGTCTCCGTGGGAGCAGAAATCCGCGTTAAAAAATATCCCGGGACATCTCCACTAACGTGAAACCTGGGGAGGAGCGAAGCATGCAGTGTACAAGTGTATTCTTGGCGCCTTCACGTTTTTGCCCACGGAGATGAAACCATTGGGGGATAGAGGTATACAGCTTGCTGTAAAAGTCTCTTGTCTTTGAAGCACGAAACTCTCTAGCGCGAGGCGTAAACGAGTTTCCCGGTGCTTTTTAATACGCGTTACGTTCTAGCGCGAGGCGTAAAGGCGTAAATGAGTTTTAGTACCGTGACTACATGAGACGATGATTATGGCTACGACGACAGGAGACGCCAACAGCCCAAGTACCTAAGGGGCTTTGCCCCTAAAACAGGCGGGACGTGTTGAGTCAAACACATCTAACCCCAGCTTTCTACCCCCCCAGTTAAACTGTTTTGGACTAGTAAGGCCGGGTTGAAGCAGTTGTCGCAACTGTCGTAATATCTTTAAATAATGACGTCGTTTGACGTCTCAGCCAACCGATCTGCGTGAAACGCCGTTTTTTCACGTCCATAGCGCACGGTATGGCTGTTACGCCAGTAGTATGAACATAGCATAACATACCGCAACAGAAAAAAAAAGAGGGTTGGGGGGGGGGGGGGGGGGGTGTGTTCGGCCGATAGTGCTTCACTGAGACTTGAGTACCAAATTAACCACTGGGGTCGGACACAGGCTACAGCTGGCCCCTTAAATGCTATCGTATTTACTGAAGCACCATGTGAAATGTGCAACAACGGCTTCAGGACACTTCAACAATGCCAATGACGGGTAATTACATGGCTGGCCAAGCGCGTTTTGGGCCCCCAACAACTACCTGGCCCTTCGTTCCGCCTTCACCACAGCGCCTCCGTGTGGCCTGGTATGCCACCCAGTTGGTACGTGAGCAAAGTGTGCAATGCTCGATTTCAACTTTCAAGCGAATAAATTAAGCAATCTATCAATCGATCATACAACAAGCCAACCCTTTAAACTGGGATACAACGCCCCCAAAGCAGCACCTGGAATTATGGTTCGCGTATAGAGGACTACGAGTTAGTTCACACAGAATAACGTTCGTTGATCGTGCGTCGTAATGTCGTTACACGCGCGTTCTTGTTTAACACGAAAGCATTCGATTTACACGTGCCAAAAACCGGTTTCGACGTTGTCCGGAACAAAAAAAAAAAATAAAGACCACAGCTCTAAAGAGGGAAAAAATAACGCACACCAACTGTCGGAATTCGTGCTAAAGTGCGTGTATGGATTTTATTTTTTTTATGTACTGCATACTGCAGGCCATCATTAGGTCCAAGCCGGTGGGCACAAAAATATAAAAGGCAAGGAAAAATACAAACAATACAAACAAAAAGGCACTTATACACTGGGTAAGTCATTCCATTCTAGTATCGTATACATAAACGCGCGAAAAAGAATATTTGAATGTGTCAGCAGCAGCAAAATATGGGGTGAAAGCATTCGGTTTGTGGTGCCTAGTATGTCTTGTTGGTAATGGAGACAAAAACAAAGATGCGTTTATAGACAGTTCACCTTTGCTGAGTTAAGAAAGAAAGTCTAGGCGGGAGCATTTTCTCCTGGATTCAAGGCTTGGGATATTGTTAGTCAGCATTAACTGTGAGAGAGAATCCGTGCGTGTGTATTTGGAATAAATAAATCTGGCAGCTTTTCTTTGAATTCTGTCGAGTTTACGGATGTTGTGACTATAATAGGGGCCCCAAACTATGCAGGCATATTCAAGTTTCTGTCGAATAAAAGTAAAGTAGCTGAGGAGTTTCACGTTTGCGGGGAAATTGTTCAGTTTGTGTCTTAAGAAGCGTAGTTTACGGAATGCGACGAGCAAATATTGTCAGTGTGTAGATTTCACGATAGATTATTCGTTAATGTGACACCGAGGTATTCATCACTGCTTACTTGTTTTAACAGTGATGTTCCTAATGTGCATTGGTATTCCTACGGCAGTTTCTTTCTGTTACGCGAAGATACAATATTTTCTCTGCGTTTAATAGAATTGCTCACTTGCACGGCTCAGCGAACAGCGCCGCCTGCGGCGAACCGCTCATCAGTGGAAGCCGGTGTTGGTTAGTGCGGCATACTTGTGTCACTGATGGCTTTCATTCGTTCTGCTGCGATGCGACTTGCAAATCGCAATAACCAGTACCCCCTTTTCAGATTGTTAAATATTGAAAGTGGGGGCGACCTTTACGAGGCATGCCATGTGTAGGATTTACGCCCATACTCAGTAATTGCAAATTGCGGAATAGCAAAATAGCAGACGACAGTTAATGCGCCAAGCTGGAAGTATAACTGGAACTTCAAGTCGATTCGTTCATGCAAATTTTTCGTGCAGTATTGTTGACTGCGTGCCGTTTGGCTTAAGGGGGGGGGGGGGGATACATCGCAGCTAAATGCTCCTGCAACGGCGGGCGGGGGCAGATGCTGCGGTGCTGTCATTTGGCAGTTGATGAAGAAACGGCGTCACGCAAGAGTGAAAGACAAAGCTGGGGGATACCTTTTAGGATTTATCCAAAAATATTTTAAAACAGCTATCGGGAACTGTTTCCAGAATAAATACCGCATGACAATAGAAAATTATCGCGTCACGTTATTGCTTTATGCCTTTAATAGGCTTGATTGCTGGCTATTTGGGTTTAAAGACTTTTCAAAAAACAATTACTGCGTGGATGAACCATGAGAGCTTCACACCTGAATCCTGCGGTCTCATTTTACCACAAGCTGCCGCCTACGCTTGTATACAACAGAAACTGCGTCGCTTGCGCTGCACTGAAACCGCTGTCACAAGTTGTAGGACCAAGCAAAGCCCACAACGTAAAAAAAAAGCAGAAATTTTGAGAATTGTCGATTAGTGCTTGAAAATGATTAAACCGTTTTTTTTTTTAGTTTCACCAACTTTGCGTTTTCTCGGAGGTGTTAAATGCTAAATCCTGACAGGTAATCACGTGAGAGCGCGGGATCAGAGTACACGTTGATCTCGTCAGTTCATTCTCAGTTCTTGTTTGTTTTTTTGTTTGTTTTTGGACAGGCATGTAAGCGTAAGATTGCGTAGAACTGCGATTTTTTATTCATTTTGAATATTTTTTTTATTTTTCGTGCGTTTCCTGCAACGGGCGGTGGTTGCCAGATTTTGCTGTCAGTCTTGGCTGTCACTCTAAACTGCCGCGACATTTCCACGGCCGTACGGCAATCTAACTCGTACGTAAGGGCTTTTCTCTTCAAAGCAGACGGTATACCCCCGTTAGTGTCGGTGGGGAAACCGTAGTCATTGAAACCAGTAAAAATAATTTAAACTGCTAGAAATCGGCAGTAATACTAATAATCGTATTAGCTCTAAAATCTGGTGGATCCAGATGTACAGAGCCGCAAAAAGCACCCATATCAACAAGGCCCATACCCAACCTTGGAAGCGTCCGACGAGTTTACGTAGCCTCTATTGCATTTAAAAATCCAATACATCTGCCTACAGACTTAATTTCACCGCACATATCCAGTCACAACACCACCTAAACAATAAAGAACCTAGGCAAACAGGACAAAAACAACGAAAGGCTGCGTAGTCCAATGCGGCGGCCCATTCCAATAACGAGGGGAGCGCCGAGTGGTGGCGCCACCCGTCCCTCTTCCCGGTCACCAGCGAAATTTTTTCACTCTCTCACACATACGGAGTCTCAAGCGTCTCCCTAAAATTTTTCCCCAGCCTTAGAATTCGTCCTAAGCTGTCGGGAATTGAATGCGTAACTTCGTGCTGTTTAGCTTAAGTGCCAGTTCCAGCTAGCACCGCTACCGCTTTCCCGTTGAAGTATCGTTAGAAGGGCGGACAGATGCACCGACTGATGAGGAAACTTTAGCACGATTGATTTCACGTGTCTACATAGTCTTCTCCGATTCCGCCTGTATACGTTCACCGCCGCTTGAAATGCAGGGGTTGAATTCCTGGGCGGGGTGGTGCGGCCACACTTTGATAACGATATGTCAAAGGGCCCGTGTGCCAATATTTTCTTACATTTTCGCGAACCTCGGATTGCCTATATTTCTTGCAACGGCATGCCTGCCTTTTCTTGCTTCGAAGTGCGACAACTGGCGAAGCTATGGTGTTAGCAACTGATTCTTATCAGCTCCATTTTAGTGAAGCACGCATGTGCTCAATATTTTACCCGAGGAAATTGATATGCATAAATTCAGGGTGCTATGGTGTGTTCGTAAGATAAGCAACGCGCCTGTATCGAGTCCTGAGTGCTCGCCCTGCGGCATGGTCACGCACCGACCCTTTCTTCTTGCGCCTTCGTTGGGTTTAGCGGGTGACATGTCGGCGTCTGAGGTGGAGATTGCAGCTTCTCCTTTGGATCCCCCACTAGGTCGTGATAGTAAACCCTACCGTTGTCAGATGGTGGGGGATTGGCACCATGTGCCGCACCCGAGCAGCAAATCACAAATCATCATTCACTCCGATACGCCTCAGTAGCCCCCCTCCTCACCCAATCCCCCCGCGAGGGGGAATCTTTTGATTTAGAGCGCGGCCCTTCCCCCTGGGCGCAAGGTGGCGGTGTGAATGCCCATGTACGTAGTACTAGCCAGCCTGAAAAAAAGTTAGTACCACCTTGAGCTCCCCAGCCTCCTCTAAGATCACTGCTTACACCAGTATGCGAACCCCCATCTCCGTCGGCATGAAAGCGCATGCGTTACCAGCGAAGACCTGCAGAACCTGCGACTTTCTTTACTCTCTCCTGTCCTTCACCACAATCACTGCGCCCAGACTCAAGATTTCCCGGCAACCCCGGCGAGTGTTGACGATGAAGACCGATGCCCGTATATCTGTCAGACGTGGAAATGTTTACAAAAGGGGCGGAAAGTGTCCCCACTCGCTTGCAAGCGGCTGCCTGGAGACCGAAGAATAGAGCCACTTGTCGGCGCGCTTTCTCCCTTGCCTGTCACACATTCGTGTCGAATGCGCCTAGCAAAGCGTCAACTCGCGAAGAAGGAAGGCAAAACGGGTCAGGGCCCCGAGCGTGCCTACAAGACGGCGTGGAGCGGGCAGATAAAAGCCTGGTTTGGTGACCTTGGCCCGCGCCGTTCGGGCGACGGGCCGCGGCTGAAAGGGGAGAAGACACCGGCCGGCCATCTGGGGTGCAGCCACTGCGAAGACGTCGGCGAAACAGAGACGCCTCGGGGTTCCGGGAATGGTGGGATGAGCGACCGGACTCAAGGACGCCGCCACATGGCTCCACGCCCCCGCCGAGGGGACAGCGCGACAACGACGGGCACGAGCACGACGACGTGGAGAGGAGTGGTTGGGACAGTCCGCAGCCGAGACGTAGGAAGCTGCCACGCTTTAGCTCTCTCTCTTTCTCTCTCTCGCCCGCCCTCTTGTTATTGTTATTGTCATTGTTTTTTTTTTCTGGTTATTTGTGGTCAAAGGTCGGCGGTTCGCTGCCCCCTTAGAAAAGCTATTAAGGAGCGGAATGCGCTCGAGTAATGAATGCAGTGCCTTTCTTTCTGCGAGCGCTTTGAAAGGGGAAGCGAGTTTGAAAAAGAAAAGTTTATGCAGAAAGTACAGAAGAATGCTTAGTACATTGGAAGGCTTTTTTTTTTTTTTTGTAGACTCTTCTGGAAGTGCCACCAGGAGGGACATTCACCGGCCAGTATGGCGTGGATTCATATTTTCCGTGGGCCAACGCTACCTTTCTATGCCTTCCGTGTAGCTTCAGTCTTGGAAGTCGGCTGATGGCTCGCTGGAGCGATTTGCTTATTTCACAGTATATCCAGTTATCTTCACGTGTTTCTCGCGTTCTTCTATTCTGATTATTCGTGGACGAATTTTGCCTGCATTATGCGGGAGTTATATAATACGCTCATTAACAGTATTTGTAAATGTGATTAATCAATTAATCGCTGTTAGGTATCCATAGGATTCGTGCTTTTTTTTCCTTTTCGTAATTGTGCAACAGCGAAGTCGTCATTAGGTAGATGCTCAAATGACAAGCTGTAAAGCCGACCTTTTTCCCATAGCGTACGCCCAATCGTGCCGGTTTCTTTGCTGCTCAATATAATCACGTGACGTAAAAAGCGGGTGTTTAAAGAATAACAACAATCAGTGAAAACAAACATACGTGCGATGCAGCTTTTAAGGCCAACGTTGTTTTTGCGTTAAATATCGAGATGTTCGGCCTCGGTTAGTGAGTAAGCTTTGGGGTGAAGCCAACAGTGCTTTGCATGCTACTTGTGTAAAGAGCGCTGCTTTGCAGGTTTATTACTTCAGGTGCAGCTTCTGGGCTCCCAACCCGGCTAGTTGAACGTGAGTGCTTATCCTTCGCATTTTCGTGGGCGTTTTATATCTCTGCTGCTGAGGACTGCACCACACAGCAGAGTGGAGATATTAAAGGCAGTTTGCTGCCGTCGTCTGCTCCTGCAGCAAATAAATGGATCACCAGCGTCACAAGGATCGTCTGGATGTAACCCTCCTGCCTCCTTTAAAAATTTGCGTCCGCAACCCCCCCCCCCCTCCCGAAAAAAAAAAAAAAGAAAAAAAGAAGCCAGTTGGTTGGCCCATCGTTTCAGATGTACCGTACATTCGATATATCCGAAAGTAATATCCGAACGGTATATCCGTTCGATATATCCGAACGTAGAAAGTGTCAAGAGAAGAGGGGAGTAGGTCATGGGCGTCGGCAGGAGTTTGTCTTAAGGTGGGAAGGGCGGGGGGCAAGCCCATTTTATCGAGGGGAAAGGGGGAGAGGGGCTGGGCAATTGTTCTGGGGTGGCTTGGGGGAGGGGGGGGCAAATGCCCTTTTTGCGCCCCTCTACCGACGCCCGTGGAGTTAGAGTATTGTTCCCTGGAAAACGCTCGCACAGAAACATGAAAGAATATACATGATAAGAAGTGGAGAAGGGAGGATTGCGTCATCACCGGTAAAAGTGTGTTCGTAAGGGATTGTATGCACCCTTTCAGCTCACGAAACAGTCGGTAACACGAAGCATTGCCTTGACGTTGTTTACGTTCCAAAATCACTGTGCGGTCGCCCAAGAATAACTAAATCCCTCTTGTAGACTGGCCTTTCGTTAGGCGCAGAGTTTTACAGACTCCATTCACATGGAAATAAAGCGAGCAACATACGTGGAAACCGGAAACGGAAAAAATGGTCCCGGAAAAAATGGTCCCGGAAAAAATGGTCCCGGAGAAAATGGTCCCGGAAAAAATGGTCCCGGAAAAAATGGTCCCAGTGACCATCTAGGAAAAAATGGTCCCATGGTCCAGCCAACGTGTTTGCCTTCAAGTTAGTCCGATCTGAACTGTGTTGCAGTTTGATTTTGTCCCTTTGCGTTTGAGCTAAATGTTTGACAAAGAGATGGAATGCTTTAATATTCCTATAAGGGGCCGAAATTAACGCCTTTGGAGGCTAAAATCTAACAAAGGAAATTGGGTATACAGACAGACCGACGGACGGACGCTTTGATGGATGGATGGATGGATGGATGGATGGATGGATGGATGGATGGATGGATGGATGGATGGATGGATGGATGGATGGATGGATGGATGGCAGGGATGAGCATGGATTAAACATTTTAATGCAAGTAATTGGATTAAAACCGCCCAAGCAACTGCGAGGCATGGAACCGTCGGTTTAGTAGCTTAGTCGAACACAGCCATCTCAGTGTCCGGAAGGTCATAGAAGCTCTACGCTGCGAGGTTTCGTCAGTATCGCTGAAAATTGCACAAGAAGCCGTGGGAGCTTCATCAAAGAAGCTCACAGCGTCGTCCCGAGTCTAGGACATTTCGGTGCAAGGCATATCGGTGCGGGACGTTCCTGTGCAGACATTTTGGTGTACGGATATTTCGGTGTACGTACATATCGGTGTATGAATACCGTTTCGCTGCAGGGACACCTCCGTGCGCAAACATTTCGGCGACCGAATTATCGTGTGATTGCTTGTTTAAAACAGCCGTTATATTTTTATTTTCGCTTAACATGGGTTGTAGACAACAATCTAGCGCAGCTTGCGCTTGCATTTTTAAATTGGTGCCGTCTTCAATTTTTTCCAGGTTTTTTAGAAACTGAACATTTGTATATTTTTCTTTAATACCTCGTTCATTTTAGCAAGACAAACGTTCTTGGTTCGATTAACCGGCTTTACTCGAACAAGACTTTTTAGTACCTTGGATTCGGGACCATTTTTTCCTACCTTGGATTTGGGACCATTTTTTCCGGGACCATTTCTTCCGGGACCATTTTTTCCAGGACCATTTTTTCCGGGACCATTATTTCCGGGACCATTTTTTCCTACACCCGTGGAAACTGCATCGCAGAGATTTTGTGTCTCGCAGTATGACTGAATGTACCAAAGCACCGTGCGATGCCGCATCGTGCAGTGTACCAGCAGTCTCGTAGCGGAAGGTCAACATATATAACTTATAGATGCTCAAACAGAACTTTGGGTGAGTTGGATCACCGTTAAAGGGGAAATCAGCGCAAAACGACCACGCACAAGAAGGTAACAATCAGCGCTGTGTCTGTCTGCTACCTTCCTCTTGTGTGTCGTCGCTTTGCGCTATTAGAGAGTTTTAGAATATCGTTACCGTGTTTACGAATTACATTTTACTGTGTTTGCGGGAGTCGACTGCGCAGCGCGAGAGTTACCGCGAACGGTAACTTGCCGGCGCAGGCTTCACCGTCGCCAGCGGCTTCCGGTAACACGGTAAACGGTAACGCAAACACGGTAACCATATGCTAAAACTGCCTATTTCCCCCTTAATTTGTCTTAAATTTGTATGGTATGCCAGCGTAGTAACGTTCAGTGCGCTTAAGCGCGGTCATCAGTGCAAGCACCGTAAATGTCACTGCACTCTTCATCTGATTACAAGTAGGTTCCCATTTGTTGGAGGAACGTGTACTCGTCATAAAGTTCCATACGAACGATGCTCCACATAAATAAATGTTCCACTTGCACGTGAAACCGTGTCCAAGATATCCGCGAGTTGGGAACTCTATTTAATAAAATTTTATTTTTATTCACCCGGAACAATCTTGGAGCCAGAAAAAAAAATACATATAGAAAAATAAAAAAAATACAGCCCGTGCCTACTACTGTACACAGGGTAAATGAAACATAGTGATGCACATAGATTGATGGAGAATGTGTACAAAAAAACAAAGGTGTGTATATAAAACTGGAATATCGAGTATAGTTGTAGTTTCCTTGGTGTTCCTTGAATGATAATTTTTGTCTGTCTGAATATTTTCTTCGGTGTTGTTTTTTGTTGTAACTTGGATAATGGAAAATGACTATTTTAAAGACTCTATTATGTATCTGTTTAGAGTTTGTGCTGTCGGGAGGAAATCAAACGCAAACTCGTCATTTCCTGCTTGACTCTCCCAACCACACACGGGGGGGGGGGGGGGGGGAATAGGATAGACAGAACCCACTGCTGATGACTGCTCATGTGATGCGATGGCCGTCCCTTCATTTGTGTTACAGACTTCTGCTGACGCACTGGAGTCACTAGGAATTAAATTTAATTCAGATGAATGTATGAAATGAACTCCTCTCGTTCGGATCCTTCCAGGCCGACCCCCGACTTAACACGGTTTGAAGGTCAAATGGCCCTCCTTTACCTCCGCCCCCTCCCTCCGCCCCGGGTCCTCTCTCCACCCCTCTGACTCCCCTTCACCACCTTCAATTTGAAAGCCTGATTGACGCCTTCCACGTGAAAACGGTTGGCCAGACACCCACAAACCAAAACTGGGTGAAGTTGCCCAGGAATATTTATCCCGTTAAAAAAACCTGTCACACAGTTTGAGGACATAGTTTAAGGTATAAAAAGATATTTAAGGTTTTAAAAAAAAAAAAAAAATTTAAGCGCTAAAAATGCTACAAGTAGCGCTTATCCTTCTGCAGTTTATATGTCTGTCTTTTCTGGCGCATAAGCCATGTCCTCAAGTATTCACCAAGGTTTTTTTAAGTCCAAGAATTTGCACCTAGCTCACCTCATTCGAAGACGCAAAACCCTCATCCTCAACGCCCCCTCGTTTGGAGGCCAGCGCCTCTCATAAAGCAGACATCAGAATCCTTATTTTAGTAATGGGCAGGGGATCCCCCAAGCAGACATAAGAATGCTGGTCGACGCACTGAGGACTATATTCAACAGGATGGGAGAAGACAGGCGTTAGACGAGGACATAACTATGAACGAAGGAATGTGCGGGGTTTTCTAAGCGGAAGGCACAGTTCGTCAATCAACAGTTCAATGAAAGGTCCACCGAAGGGAGTTCAGAAAGTCCGAGAACGGCTCGCCCGAGTGGCCAACGAGAAAATGTCGCACGCTCCGCTGGGACGTGAACACTGCTCCAACAGTGACGCAGTTGTGGTACGTCTCGAACATTTTCACGTGAGACCAGGAACGCCAGAACCCGGCAGTAGAACCGTAACCTCAGGAATCGGCTCCGGTTCCGATTTTTGAGGCTCCGAACGATGACGGCGCTCAAACCGCCAAACGTGCTCTCGAGAACTGGCGGCGGGTGGCGACGGTCTTGCCTCAAAGTGGCCGCGGAACAGGCGTCCCAGGGGCAGTGTCCACAGCACCGTGCTCTATTCCGAAAATGGAACAGGAGCCGCCTTCACATGATAATGTCGGAACACAAAGTAAGCGGAACTGTAAAAGCATGTTCAGCCATACAGGAGCAGCTGGCATTGCATCTCGCGCAGTCATTGGCACCGTTGTAAGTGGTGTTTGTGAACAAGTCTTTGTTGGGCTTTGTGGTAAGAACAGATTTTTACATTTCAGTCGAATGCAAGTGGAAATTTAGGAGCGCGGGCTGCTCACAACGCCGGGGAATGCGCTTGATGGAGTTCATAATGCGTTCTTATTACGGACTCGCACATACACGAACGCTCGCCTGGGGGACACGTTTGCAGGGGTGCACATAATTGTCCGATTGTCTGGCACAGTGCAGGACTGCCAATATTCATTACAAAAAGCTCCGGCGATTCGGTTTTCCAGCTACACTGATATCTCGAGTGCAAAGGAATATTTTAAGAGTGTTCGGAACTTCCGGACAGTACTTGACCAGCTGAAAGAAGTACCAAGCAAGAGATGCTTCCTTTCTTGAAAATAAATTGGCCTGCAATGACCTGGCCTGCGCTGCTTACACGTGAGAGCTTCCATAAATGTTTTATGAAAGTAAAATCAGCTTCAGAGGCGTCCTACAACACGCAGTTTTCGCGCTAAAATTGCGTGCGCGTGAAGTTATCTCTGAAACAGTTGCGGGTTCTAGGTTAATGTTACCACTTAGTTTTATTTTGCCCTATAATCTCGTCAACTACCAGGCTTACGTTCAACTCGCGGTGAAATCTATGATTCGTAATGACCTTTAAACCGAACCAACTGTTGCATTTTTCTTGTAACACTGTCACGCAATTATATACAATAGAACCCCGTTTATATGTCCCCCGGTTTTACGACAACCCAGTTTTTACGATGGGCAAGTTGAGTACCGGCGAAGTCCCCGTATAAACAATGCATTCAAACCCTGGGTTATCCGGAGCAATTTCACGCCTGACCCGCGTTATCCGACGACCCACGCGAAGTGCGCGATCGAATGGCGGACGAAATTAAAGTGCCGCGGGCCTGTTTTGCGGACCTTGAGCAAGTTCAGTCGGTTCTGTCCGGCGTAGCTTTCTTCCGGCATAGCAGATCGTAGTAGCCGCCAAAACAAATTTGCCGGCTATCGATCGGCTTGCTTCGCTGCAAATGTCATCGAAATGCAGTATTCTTCTATGCCCATGCCACGTAACAACCTCTCATCTCTGTCCTTCCCACCCCTCACGCTGTTCCCCTTCCTTCTCGCTGCTTCCACGATGAATACAATAAAAATTTGCTCAGTTCAGTTTTCCCGCCTCCGACTTGCTGCGCCATCGTTGAGACAGCGCGCGTTCATTTTTTTTTTCCAAATGTTTCGCTTCTGTAGTACTCGGAACAGCTTAAGGCGACACGTTGTGTTTCATTGTTTACGTTTATGTCACATCTATTCAACACCGTTTTAAGTCATGTTATTTTTCATTTGCTATTGAACCAATCTAACGCCTATTTTTAATCAAGAGTGACGCTGGTATACTCCTAGATATGTACTTAAATTTTGTCTTAAAATATGCCTCAAGTATTTTTTTTTTTTCATAAATGACATGGACATGTGAGAGCCATGGCAGCAGTTTCATTAGTTTGGAACGGCGTTCATAAACTCTTTACCTTGTTGTTTTCCCGACGGCAAGCGGTTAGATCGAACGACGGGCGGACGAAGGACGCAGACAGACAGACAGCAGACAGACAGACAGACAGGCAGACAGATCGACAGACAGACCGGCAGACAGACAGACAGACAGACAGACAGACAGACAGACAGACAAAATTTTCGAGTTAGCTTAAGAGAAACTATTCCGTCTAAAAGCAGCCTTAAATCGCCGCAGTCCTGATTGACTTCTGAAAGCAGGCACAACCCAGCGTCACTCTTAATCTAAGTCTATCTTCTCTGCACTCCCCGGCAGGACGTTTCAATCAGACTTCTTTTTCGCCGACGGGCCACTCCCCATATCGCCGTAAGCTTTTCACTGGTCCTTCGCCAGATCTGACGGAACTTATCGTTAGCGTACACACACAAAAAATGGCCTGGAAATTTCTGCCATGCCGGCATTTCTCTATAACAAAACAGATGGTTGACGAAAGAGAAAGAAAAGAAAAATGAAGGCGAACTGTGGTAAGGAACGAAACGTTAAACGCAGCAAGTGTTCATGCATTTATACCATTGCACAGCGGGGACAGTCCAATCAAGCCGAACGTCGCCTATAATTTTTTGTTTTGTTGCCGCAAGCATCAGTCGTGGGCAGCAGCCGTGCATTGGGCGCAGCAGTGCATTTAACAGCGGCGCGCCTGAGTCGACCAGCAGCCTTGCACGTCCCACAGCCCGTAGACAGCTCGTCCCGTCACGGCCCGGTGAGCCAGCGGTGCTGCTGTCGGCTCGAGGCCGCCGTGAGTGCAGTCAGCGCAGTGCTGCTATCCGCGGCGTGGATTAAGGCTGCGCTCCCGTCGCGAGCACCAACGTGATGAAACGTTGCCGCGATGGAGCAGCTCTTCTGCCCCCCAAAACCGGCCAGAACCGGCTCGGCTTTCTTGCCACTGAAGTCGCAGACTGTTATGCACCACGCACGCGATGGGCTGGCAGCTCGGTTTGCGAAGTGCCTGTTTTGAATGCGTGCCCGAGTCTCTTGACATTCTCGTCTGGTACGGAAAACGTGGCTACGCTGACCCCGACCAGGCCTGCGACCGAGGTCTTTTGCATACACACTGGAGACGGTCGTAAATACGGAGTGCAAACACGACGTGAAGGGAATTACATGCGCGTGCGCGTCTCCAACAAACGCGCCACGGAGCACGAGATGTGTGTGACTTCGGTTAAATGAGGTTAATTCGGATGCTGTTGTGGTAGGGTACGCTTCCCGCTTTGACTCACCGCGCGCGCTGAAAACAGCTCTTGTGTCTCGTGAGGGCAACCTGTCGGGAAACAGAGAACGCTTGCGATCCCGCGTTCTAGAAGGTTATTCTCAGGCTGAATTTGGTAGGATGGCGTAAATCTCTTCAGATTTGTATCCAAGCTACGGTAGCCCTAACCATGAAAAAATATTTTCTTGGGGTGGCAGTGGCTCCAAGTGCATTACCCTTACAGCAGCTATGAAATAAATGAATACTCGTGATGTTTGTATTCAGCACCCTTGAGTCAAAAAGAGCGGCCGAGCTCGATGGAATGCATAAGCTTTGTACACATATGTAACCGCGCCAGACGACCGAACACTGGACCAACTGCGATGCAACCAAGTTTTTCTTATTCTCGCATGTTTTAAATCCCCCTGCTTTCACTCATGTTTTTTCCTTGCGTTGCTAGCACAACTGAAAACATTTCGTTTTTGTTGTTCCAAGTCAGGTACAATCACGGAGCAAGAATAAATTCTTGCTCCATGGGTACGACGCATACGACTTTGTTTTGTATTTATATCCTGTCTGACAAGTTTCTGTCCTACTTTAAAAATGCAACTTTTCGTAAACTGCAGTTTGAAGGGACCGTGTGACTTCGTTATCAAAACACACCGGCGCTCCGTCGAGATGACGTTTCGGCGTAGTCACCCCAGGCACTTTGTTGTACACCTACACAACAACCCTTCGAAGAAACGTAAATTAAGGCGAGAAAATAAGTTTCGTGATCGGTCCAATGTTATCTGCAAAATTGTTTGCATTGCCAAGCACTCGGAACAGAAACAAACAGCGCCTATTCTTTGGCCACACCCACGCACAGGAGGTGAGTGCAAGCACTGCACGCGTTATGTTGCTGTAGTATGCGCTTTCTGCATACGCGATCGTGCTGGCATAAAATGGGTCATTCCAGTCACGTTCTTCACAACACGGGGCGGATACCAGGCAGAGCGTCTTCAAATTATGCGCTGTCTTTTGCAGTAGGGCGTGCTTGACGCTTTGCATGCAATTTTGAAATGCCTTATTTTAAAACACCACGTATACCCTAACCGCTGAAATAAACTTCTAATTAAAATGTTAAATGCCCGCACGCACTGCGATAACACTTGGGGACCTTTTTAGTTAACGCGAGCGAAGCGTGTCTTCGAAGGTTCTGTCACACCGTTCCAGCAGCAACTGTTGAAAACATGTCGTTGACACCCGACAACAAGCGCCGAAAAATGGGCAACAACTTGTTGCATTGCGGAAACCCGCCAGCTACAACAGCCCAACAACCCGGGATTTTGCAGCACTACCAGTTTAGGCTTCACCTCAAAGATGGGGCACGTTCTTTGCCCGCTAGAGCGGCACTCAAAGAGAACACAGAAGCAAGCGTTTTTTTTTTTTTTTTCCGCCGGAAAAACATTACTTTATCCGAAGTACGTCAGCCACCAATATATTTAGCAATAAAGCCCTTTTACGCGTCTATATAACCGCTCTCGCCGATGGCAAGCCCATTCAGCAAAGGGCCGTGTTCGCCCTATTGCGTGCTGAGGCGCTTGCGGATGCTTCTCGCGATACGAGCAGCCGTTGACAACATGGCTGCATGGGCCCTGGACACTTCCGATTTTCAACAGGCTTATTATTTGCACCGTACATAATTTTTTGTCCCTCCATCTTCTTCAAGACGTCGCGTGGTTCGCAAGTTGCTTTCGCGAGACGCGAAACAGATATGACTTCGCGGACTGCGCGACCGACGACTCTTCAGCCGGCATGTGCAAGCGTACAGACCAGTGGTTCTCGAATGGGGGTCAGCGGACCCCAGGGGTTCGCGAAGGGATTTTAGGGGTCCACGAAGCCCTGTTCGAAACTCCTTCCCTCACCCTAATTTTTTCTCCTTTTTGCTAGATCTTACTGGCAATGCAAAAAAGTGGCTTGGGTGCATGACATATACGTTTAATTTTTTCGCATAGCAGTAGTTTTACGTTGGCTGCTTTGCACAACACGCCAGGTATGCGGAAAAGCCCGACACACAAAAGGTAGTATGTAGGTGTTGCGGTGACAAAAAAGGCGGACATTGATGGGTATGTTAGAGACGTTAGCTGCATGTGCAAATTGTTCGACATTATGACACGGATGAACCGTGGGGTCCCCCATCACTTTCGCAAGCCCGAAAGGGGTCCCCAAAACACTCATGATTGAGAACCCCTAGTATAGGCCATTTTTAAAGCGAAGCTTTCTGTGCATCACTGGTGGCATTGAACTCGAAAACGCAATGCAGGAAAGCCAAGTTTACACAATGGAAGGATATATGATGATGATAGTAAAACGGGAAGCTTTCTTCTGAAAAAAAAACGCTTCCCATAGTTGGAATCGAACCTCGCTCTCTCACGCTATAAAGCCGCCGACGTATATCCCATTGCTCTATTTACACACGGTCGAAGCAGTTCGAATTTAGGACATTGACTTTTGCTCGCGTTGCATGGGACCAAGCTTTGCGCTTTAACCATCTCTCCATCAAATGGCCCCTGCAACACTTCCTGTAATCGCTTTCACTGTTACCTTCGCACCTGAAGCACTGCGAGAGCTACAGTTATCGCCAGCACGGAGCGGCACTGCGTGGTTCAAAGTTATCTGGTGGGCATATTGCTGGGAACCATGTACGGGTTTGTTTGTTTTTTTGTTTCTTTTTACTGCCCTGCCGCACCCGGCTCTGTTTCTGTGTCCCAAGAGAAGCGCGTATTCCACTCTTTATTTTTATGCCGCACGGGCTATCTCATTCAGATAACGGACTGTTTAGCCCTAACGTCACTAGCGTAGTATAATCTTCCTTGGTCTTCAACGTTCTGAATGTGAATCGGCGGTTCGAGAACCACGCGCGCCGAGAGATAAAAAAAAAGAACCCGCCCGCATCTTCCCACCGGGGGAACGCGAGTAAATGCGTCGCAGAGTGGTGGGGGTATCGCGTGAATGTTGCGTAATGGGTATGGTTTGGGAATGCTTAATTGTTATTTCGTCTTTATTATTCTTTTATTGAATGAAGGAGAAGCGAAGGCAAGGAGTGTAAAGTTAAAGTCTGTCTTTATTGCTTGGTGCCGTCAAGCAAAGCGTCAAGTCAAGCAAAGCCAAGCAAAGACGCCCTTGACTGAATTCCGAACGCGCGCTCCGCCGCTTATATACACACCGCCCGCGTTCGAGGGAGAGGAGTACGGGGGAGAGACGGCATGCGCACACTTCCGTACACAAGCGCGCGAACTTTCACGCGCCACCACGCCGTTATCACGTGTACACGCCCTGCCGCATTTACTGTTGAGCGCGACGCAGCCCCGGGTAGCTACGACGCATGCGCGCACAGACGCGCTCCCCCCGCACCGCCGCAGCTGTGTTGAGAGCGACGGAGCGCACGGGGTCAACGCGCTCCTCCCGCACCGCGCACCTGTTGTTGAGAGCGAGGAGGGTACGGGGGAGAGACGCGCATTGCGCCTCGACACGACGCGCATGCGCAGTGAGCGTGTAGACGGCGCCGACAACATCGACGAGTGACATCGCGAGCCTAAGAAATGCTCCGCATTTAAAAGCCTGCAGAGCAGACGCCGCTGTGTTAAGACTCGCCGACGCTCGTTAGCGCACGTCACTTTGTTGACTGCTGCTTCTCCGCCTGCGTATTCTTTGAGTTGTTAGGGGAGCACAAGTTCGCTCCCATAAACCTGCTTTCCCTTGAAGACAACTGCATCGTCTTTGGCTTCGTAACAATATAGAGCACTAATTTTCGGTTGAGGTACTTTGCGGCCCCCTACTCTAAGTACTGGATGAGTTTGTTGGCTGCATTATTATAGCATTTAACATTTCGGAAAATGTTTTAAGAAAGTATTGCAGGGTCCCTCTAAGAAAGGGGCTTTTGTTTGGCCTCGACCGCAGATATATTTCTTTTTTACTTGTAGGCCGTCGCCCGAACGCTTTCCCTTTATTGAGCTTGCTGTTGTTGCAAATAATGGGCCCGCATCCGCAGCATACACATTTGGAGCTCAATAGACAAGCACGCGCGCTCAACAAAATGTTCCGAAGCTGGCCGCATAAGATAAGCAGTCAATATAGGTATAGGGTACGGGCAAGTTAGCGCCACCGCTTTAAGGTGTCAGAACTCCGCAAAAAACGATGTATTTGTACAGTGGACGAGTTTTCTTCACGATAAAAGGAGTCGTTGTGCTTCTGAAGAAGAGCTGTGCTTACTATGTTCGCAATTTGAATGCCTGAGCACCGCTCATGCATTAATTAATTGGCTCCATGTTCGTCATCATGCATGGTCTGGCAAAAGCGCATGTCTAGAGATGCTGGTGTAATTGACTACAAGGGCCTTATTCTCAACGTACTAAATTCGCCGTGAACTGCGAATTTGCCGGAAGTCTTTTCTGATTGGCTTTCGATTTTGGTCACGTGCTTCTGCTTGACAAAGCGGTTGTGTGTGCTTTTCGTCATTTTGACGTTTCAGGACGTTTACTGGCACCAGTTCTAAAGTTTGCCTTATTTCTCTTACTGAAAACGCATAATTCTTGGTCGGCAATGAAAAACTAGACGAAATGCAGCGGGCATGACAACGTAGGCCTGTCTTTGCTATACAGAACAACGACATGGCTTGTATGTCACGCCCTCTCTGTGATTGGCTGAGAAGAGGTGACGTAGATTAACCAGTTGGCGGGGACGTTTACGTAACGCACTGCCAACTTGAGGCTGCGTAAAAGTGATGCGTTGTTGCGTAACAGCTTGCAAATGGCGGCTGCTGTCACCGTGAAATAGGGCAAAAAATTTCACCAACCTTCGGCTCCGCGAAACCTCCGTGAATTTGCATCAGGCGCAGTTTCACATGACGCGCAATTTAAAACTATTTTCTAGCGAAAGAAATAATACCTTTGACTGTTTCTGAGCGACAGCGGCGCATAAAATAACGTCCAATATTTTGATTTTATGTATGCCAATAAAATAGCATTTATTTGTTTGGCGCAACACCAACATAAGAGGGCAGTACAAGCCTATAAAGAACCCAATGCATCACATTTTCCACACTCCTTCTAATAATAGAGACTCTAGGCTCCCAGTAGGCTGGTGGGTCACCGGACCGAATTCAAGAGAAAAATAACAAGGAAACTGACTGTTTTATTCATTACTGCACTGATCGAGGTCGAGCTTGACAAATGAGTGAATCGGCAGCATCTGTACGATCCGCCGTTATCAGGCGTAGTGTTTCGCTGCCCTTACCGCGTGCACGACCTATGGTCACAGCCGTCTTTTTCTGTGATCACGCCATAAACTTGTAACATAGCAGCAGACGACAGCTTGGCGGGGGTGACGGCCGGGAAGGTGATAACGCAACAAAGCTTGCATTGAAGCAGAGAGCTCATCTATGTTACTAAAAGCGATTGAAAGAAATAAATACGATAAAAAAGATTGTGTGATGTTCGTTAGCTCAACGCTCGCCTTTCGCTCGCTTTTTAATCAACGTTACTTGATCTCCTTGTGGAGTGGACGCCAATTTTTACCCGAATGTGTTTCCCTTGCTAGCCCCAGCTGTCGTCTTAATTTTTATAATACATGTCAAGCGTTTTCCTATCTTTAATGTGCAATATTTGATACATTTGTCGGGATCTTTATAAGTGAAGTGTCATATAACACTGCATGTCATCATAGCTATACATGTATCGCGTCACTGATTGCTTATACGTTGTGATTACTCAAAAAACATGGCGAATTCACTGTGAATTTATGCAGTCGAGAATAGGGCCCGAAGTATTACGGTACACAGTGGAAGCTTCTGCGACGACTTTGTCTAGTTTCATGGCCAAGAACAAATCCAAAGATCAAGAGCTGAGCACTGGTTTTTGCCAGCCAGTTTGCCATCGATACAGCGGACGACCTTTTTTTTTTTAATCTTAACGCTGGAACATGTCATTTTCACCGGTAGCCTGCAAGCTATACGGAGCACAGGAATGCGGTGATGACGCACAAAGATGGCAACGTATTTGCATTTCTTCACACGCAGGCAGTTGACAACATCTCTTTTCCAGAAATATGACGGCGGTGTCAGGGATGTGGCCGTCGTCTTTTGCAACTGCGACGGTAAGAGACGAGCGTCAGCGCGCGCTTCCGCCTCGCCTACGAAAAGCCGTGAATACGCTTTAACCTGACAGCTTCAGGTTGCAACACTTGTCCCACTCATCTCTTCAGCAGTGCTTCTGCTACACGCTCCGTAACGCCCCGGTCTAGACAAACGCGGTACACGCTGGTAAAAATCAAAAGGAGATGTCGTGCTCTTGCTACTCGGTGAATTTTAACGGGTTGCACTTAACAGTGAGCGTTAGCCTGCCGTAGTTGCACAATATAAGGGGAAGACCGACGATTCCATGGCGAGGTGAGCTAAAAAAATTCGGGGAAAAAGAATGGGCTCGACAATCTCAGCATAAATATGGCTGTAAGACGGCTTTGTTTCGTCGTGCAGAGGACTGAAACAGAATAGTGTCATGTCTCGTTAATATGGACGCCTCCTTTCACCAGAAAAGTCGTCCATAATGTGAGTTGTCCATAATAACGAATCAAGGTCAAAACCACAAAGCATGCTGAAGGCGTCTCACTTTTGAAGTGGCATATTTCCTTTTTCATTTGAGTGGAAAGTCCGGTCCGTTTACGCTCAACACCAGCCATTGCCTCCACCGAAGTGACCAGAGAAGCGTATACAGCCTTGCCTTTTACGCGCATCGAATGCTGGCACGGACTATCCTCTTATCTTGTCCTGAGCCTCGGGACTTGCTCTTTCCGGCGTATGCCGCACCGGGCAATCTTGTTTGTTGGTAAAAGGGCGTCGCCCTGTCGTCAGTACCTTATAGTGTTGGTCGCTGGTCAAGAATGTTCCCGATCTAATTCCATGGTTCTGGGAGGAAGACCATTCCTAGATAAATGCATGCTTCGTCTTCATGTGCTTCGGCAAACTGTCAATTTCTGGTACGTGCTGGGGCTTCTGGGGGCCACCGTCATTTTTTCTATTTTTGCTTTCTGGACCCGTGTCCATAATAACGATACAAAAATGCCTGTGTTCACCCGTTTCGTCCCCAAAATAGCCGTCTATAGTCCGTACCGCGGGTTTCTATATTAGCAGGGCAGAACGGCATGGCAAGAGGCCGGTCGCCGAACATTTCGTCCATATTGCGGGTGTACAGATTAGTGAAGTTCATGTTAACGCGACATGACTGTACCCTGCTGCTGCTGCTGTTGCTGCTTCACCTGCTGCTGCAGCTGATGATGATGATGATGGCGCACAATATGATTTTTCAAGTGTCTATATATCAGAGTAGAGCGCATTGATGCTACAACTTGGCTATGCGATGTGTCGTATGGATACGGATTAATTTCTATCACATGGGGATCATTAACGGCCGCCGATGTCTACGCATAGGAGTTCTTTTTTTCGTTTGCTAATCGCAAGTATCAAATAGTGGCTCGCCTCGTTTACATTGATCAGCACTTCTGCGCATTTTATCGTATACATTTGGCAAATAGGTGCCCCGGACGTAGCAGGCAGGTCTTGTCTTCATGGGCCTGTTACTAAAACACACCAAGTAAATTTCGTACGTTCGAGAAGTTGAATTCTTGCTACGCGTGGAAAAATTACCGTGACCTGAAGATAGCGGCCTCTGCTGCGTGTACGGAATACGAAAGGAATCAGAGGCGGCGCACTATGGTCCCTGAAAGGACTTAGTGCTGCACTGGGTCTTCGGGAGAAGGTGTCAAGGTTGACGGTTGTGAGTATAACCATATAACAAACCCGCTTCGTCTTGTTTCGACAAAGCTCAAGCTGACTCTACCAGAATGAAGTCCCAGAAGTTATGTTCCACGGAGCTTATACATACAGACAGCTATCAGACGATTACCTGTACAAGGTGAGCGGCTTTGTCGGTAGGCATGTCCTTTTTTTATTTGGAAGGCGAGCGGGATGAAGTTTGTTCGCCGGCACGCGTGTGCACGGGCAATAAAGCCATCATATGAATTTACAGCCTTCCTGTTTATTTGTTCAAGCCGTGGTATTACACAAGGTCTTGGTGGGTGACGTCGGCACCTTGATCGCCCCTGGTGCTAACGTTGTGAAAAAGATAACGTACCGCACTGTTTGCCTGACGCCTGCAGTCAAGGTGTAGCCGTTGGGAGAGATATGGTTTAGCTGCCGGAAGTGAATTTCTCCCATTTGCAGGCGTTGCAAGCTTGTCCAGAGTCCGCGCTGCTGTGTTTTTTTAACGTCAAATGTTCTTCCCTCACTCTCTGGAGAAACAGTACGCGGCTCGTTCTAGCACAAAGCTCGGCAGGTGGCTGAGTGGAGAGTCCGTGCTGTTATCGTGCCGCCGTACAGCTAAAAGAACGCTCAAAGCGCCTTGTCGTAAGTGTTATTTGTTGCTGCATTGGGAAGCTTAACCCACTGGACTACAGTTTTAAGAAAGCAGAAGCTATAGCACCCTGCGCGATTTGCGAGTTGAAGCGGAGATCGGATGTTGAGAGACTAACGAAGCTGCTGGCGAGAGACGCACAGGTCGTTTATCAACGTCTACAACTGTATCTCGTTATTTACTGCACCTCATAGCCGATGGCGTTAAAGAGTGAAGTGGATACATGTGTACAATAACAATAGAGTGCGGCAGCAACAATTGTGCAGGTTCAGATGAGACCTTGCCTTACATTGGCAATAAATGCAGCACGGGGCTATTTATGATCGTGAATTCCATCAATTAGTTCGGGAAGGTGGTTCCAGTCTTTTGATGGCCGACGTATGAATGACTGGAGGGAAGGCTTAATTGAGCACGACCTTTACTTTGTGCAGGTGATTAGTGTGGCATGAAACGTATGAAGGTGCGGAAATAAGGGCTGAGCGCCAAAAATAATCGTAGTAATAAGTTTGGGGAAACAATCAAAGCTGACTGCGTTTCCGACAAGTGTATATTGACGAAGTTGTTGCTGCACACGTGCCACGTTTATTTATATATTCGAGTATAAGCCAAGCGGACATGCACATAAGGTACCCGTCCGTACCCCCGGCGGCAAAATAAGCCGGAGCATGTGAGCGCGTGGCAAAATGCATCGCCGCGCCATCTGACATTGCACTTCTGGTGTTGAGATTTTGATGGTGGAGGTGGAAAACATTTTGCGCGCCTGACACTTGCGCTAGCGGTCACTTTTTATGCCCAGCACATCGCGCTGGCACATGCTTCGGCGGCGGACGGTGAGGGTGGAGCGTCCCTTGCTCTATCTGCCTGGTTCTGACAACGGACGCAATGCAACGAGATTGTGATGTTTTAGTTTTAAGGGCAATAACGTTTGTTTGACTGCCTAAAAGCGAAATATTAGTCCGTGTCTGCATCGATTCGTTCAACACATATTGCAACCTATTATTTAGTTTTCTTATTTTTGGTAAAACCCACGACTGCGCTCGGGTTTTGTCTGCGTCAATACTTGTTTTAGTACGTGTAGAAAGTGACCTCTCATCACACTTTATTCAAATGAACAATTTGTCGCCTCAATTCCATCTCGTTTTGGTGTGCTCATTTTTAATTATCAACGAGCTGCATGTTTTAGGCAAAATACGAAGACGGGATGGAATTTTTCGTCACCGAGACGGGCAAGATATATGCTATCTGTCGGTTCGGGGCAGAGGTAGCAACGCACACTTCACCCTCGCCGTTCGCTGCCGAAGCGTGTGCCAGCGAGGCATCTTAGCAAAGAAAGTGACCCCTATCGCCAAACACAGAATGTGATCAGCTTTCCCGCTTGAAATGAATGAAAAGACAGATTAGCGAGCGTGGTTGGACACGCACGCGCACATGGATGTCTCGACACCAGAAGTGTATACACGCCAGATGGCGCGGCGATGCATTTTGCCACGTGCTCGCGTGCTCCGGCTTATTTTGTCCCCGAGTGTACAAAATAATTGTACCACTATTTGATCATCTTGGAGCCCGCGGCGGCCGCTTTGCTGATGGAGGCGAAAAGCGAAAACGCGCGTGTGGTAGAGACTTCGACGCACGTTTGCTAAACCTTTTGCTAAACCATGAGGTTTTCATGAGGTCAAGATTTCCATGAGGTCAAAATTAATCCAGAGCCCGCCACTTCTGTGCGCTTCATCGCCTGTGTAGAGTCGGCGCGCCAAATTATGATCAATATCAAGATCAATCAATCAATCAATCAATCAATCAATCAATCAATCAATCAATCAATCAATCAATCAATCAATCAATCAATCAATCAATCAATTCAATTCAATTCAATGATCATCTTCAATCATTTGCAGGGTGTTTCAAAGGGATGACTAAATATGCAAACCAACAAGGCCACCTTCCAGGTGTAGCACAACGTGTTGTTCATCGGGCGCTCTGATTCCCCTCTGTTCTAAATTCTTCGGTGCGAGTTCGCGCTCGTGTTGTCAGCTTTCTCGCACGAGGTCTTTGCGCTGTTTTACACTGGAGATGTACGTGGCTACGTTTCCATAGATTTTTCTGTGCTGGGAAACAGCGAGCAAACGAAGCGGAGCAAACAAGTAAGGCATCTGGCATAGACGGTTGATTGCAGGGTTTAACGCGCCGACGCAACGCAGGCGATGAGGCGTGCCGTAGTGGAGGGCTCCGGGTTAATTTTGACCACCCGGGGATCTTTAACGTGCGCCGAAATCTCGTACACACGGGCATTTTTGCTTCTCGCCTCCACCAGAAAAGCAGGTGCCGCGGCCGGGAATCGAACCCGCGACCCCGTGCTCAGCAGCGCAACTCCTTAGCCACTGAGCCACCACGGCGGGTCCACATCTGGCGGAGCAAGCGGCAACCTAGGAACCCACCCGCACTACATAGCGTTTTCAAACGGCCGTGTGTCAAAATTTCGGCTCACGGATCCCCAGGTGTCCGAAACCAATCCGGATACCTTCTGCTGTTGACAACGCCGCGAACTTAAATGTGAAATGCAATGGGCAGTGGCAGATGGTGAGTAGCGGCGAGGATATTCTGCCCGACAGGCTGCCCAGCGGGCTCATCGAGAGCACGGGTGTCACGAAGCGGAGTAGGCAGTGAAGCAACGCAGGTACCACGCCAGTAAACCGGAAGAGAACAAGGGTGCGTATGCAAAATTTCAGAGGGACTTTCTGGACAGGAATTTCAGATTCATTTGTACAGTGTGTAAGATTGCGGTTCTAAAACGACTTGATTGTGATTGGTAAGTTCCAAGGTGTCGGAACGGAACAAAAACCGGAACCGAAAAACGGGAAAAGCATTTGTTGGCCGTAACCAAAATGGAACATTGTTTATTATTTCGTGCAGGAGTGAAACCGAAAGAAGAAAATGTGGCTGTTTTCGGTTCGCCTAGAAATTCCAGTTTTCCAGGGTGGAAAAACTGCGCGTGAGAGACGAGACAATAAGGCAGGGACACTACTTGTCTCTCACGCGCAGTTTTTCAACCCTTGAAATACAGTACCAACCAGCCCAACAACACGCTGTACTAGAAAGTTCAGTTATCTCGATGGTCAGTGCGTAGCTCTGTGCGTGATGCCGCTGTCACGGAGCCATCTCCGAAGTGCCGGCCTGCGGAGCGCCTGTGCAATCTGGGAAAAATGAGGGCGCGGGGACTTCGCGAAGGCACGAGGTGGCACTACGCCGTGCGCAGATAGCTGGCTGCGAAGCTGCCGCAGCCGAGATGCAGGGAGGTTTTTCAAAGGCTAGGAGTACTGTTACGTTTGGCCGAGCTGGGCTGCAGGCCGACGCAGAAAGCCGACGCCGGACGCTGAATAACCACGTGTAAAGCGCCGTACTTGCCGCCAGAAGGGAGAAAAATAGCACCAGCGGCTGGGCTCGGGTTCGCTTTTCAAGTCCCGCCGTCGCAGTGGAGAGTGGGAAACAGCACAGATATATATGACGCCGATCAGTTCTCACGCGCGTGCTCCAGTGCAGAAGCTTTGGACCAACTGGTCTTGCTTCGACGCTGATTTAAATGTATGCACACATACGCACACGCTGGCGTTCCGGTAAAACAGCTCCCGGCCGGTTTTGCCCGGCTCTAATTATTAACGTGCGCTCCAGTGCAGACGCTTTTGCCAGTTTGGTCCAGTTTTGACACTGACGGTTGCCTCCAGCAGTGCAACAGCACCGCACTTCATCCCGATGGGGCGCCACAGAAGAAAATCGCGGTAGAATTTTTTTCATTTATGAAAGCGTCTCGAATAAATCGACGTGCCAGATTGATGACTGGCAGCATGTAGTTTCCGGGGACCATGGTAGAAACTTGTAACGGCATTTGCAGCGGCACTATCCAGAGGTCCAAGACATATTGCGTGCTGGGAAAGCCGTGTACACAAAGCGTGTTTCATCCGGCTGGGAATCCGGGGATGAATACTTTTCTGCTGGAAAGGTCAAGCAAGTGGACACAGCAAGCATGCCATCATCCCACTTCGTCAAAAGCGTTTCACGAGGAATGACTGAAGACGAATAAATGAAAACCTGCGTCTACGAGCTCGTCACAAAGAACGGACGGCCGTTTCGACTCGTCGATGGCTCTGAATTCCGCCTTATAATAGACCCAGCCCTTGAAGCACTCGGCGACAGACTGGCTATAAGAACTAATACTGCTGAGAAGAGGGTTCAGGGAGGCCAAGCGAAAGAGAGTGACAATTTCTTTGTCGCTAGATAAACGGATGATTTTCCTCAAAATTGACTGTGCGTCCCCACTTTACAGGGTGCTGCTTGGCATTAATGTACATTACGCGGGAAATATAAAACTAATTCTCCTGCTACTGGCCATGAAAGACCTTTTTGAAAGACACACTGGTGAACACCTCAGGTTGCAGTTGAAAAACACTATCAAGTTATGACATCAGCGTTAACCAGGTCTGCAATGTCACAACTGATAACGGCGTTAACATGCCTAAAACCGTTAGTCTTAATGAAGCTGAAGATGAAAATTAGGAGTACAGTTCAGACGAAGAGACCGACGCAGGTGATCTTGCATTCGAAGCCTACGGTTCTCTCTCTCTCTCTCTCTGAGCATCCTCAGTGACTACCTAGAGGATGCTCAGCTCTCGGGTACATAGTACGCAGATTTCTTGCTAGGTGTCAGGTGCGCCACGACACGCTTCAACTGGCCATTAGTGAGGATCTGAGAGAGTCGCGTTAATGCACCATCATCGCAGAGTGCCGCGCACTTGTCAAGAAACTCCGCGTGGAAAGTGCTATGGATCTCATAAGAGGGCTAGGGCTAACAAAGCCTGTCATCAACTGCCCCACAGGATGGATGTCGGCGTTCAACTTGCTGACCAGGCCGGAAGAACTCAAGTCCTTCGCTGAGAGCTTTCTACCGGAGAAAGAACGCACGCGCTGGACAGAAAGCATCTGACTACAAGTGGAAATGCTCACGCCTTCCATTCAGCTGGCGCAAGTGGCCACAAAGACAAGTCAGCTGTTCCGACTGGAGCAGTCGGAACAGCTGACAACTGAAGACTTTTACGGCACATGGTTGGCGTGTTCCATGGACACCTCCAGGATATCCTCGCCACTGGCAAAGGCCCTGGTCCAGTTCATGCAAAAGAGGGAGCGAGACTTTTGATTACTTCTGTTTCCCTAATTGGAGATTTGTTGTATACATATTTTAGCAATTATTTTATAAATGACCTCCAGGAAATGGTATTAACATCTTTTTGTCGGTGTTGTGTGTGCTTATTTTGTGAAGTATTGTGAATTTATGAAGGTGCGTAAACCTATTCTTTGTTTTATTCATGCAGTGCTATTTTGCTATGTGCAAGTGTAATCTTGTATTTTTGCAATTATGCTTGTCGCTGAGCCTTGTTGTGGTTTCTTGGGCTCTGTCAAGCTTCTTATGCAGCTTTTACCCAGGGAACCACCGTTCTATCTAGAAACAAAAATTGATTTGATTTGGTTTGATTGGACCTGGGCGGCAGGAATTTTTTTATGCTGCACTGTACATACTGCAGGCCCACAGCATAAGCAGCGGGATGGAAGTTCAATCAAGTTGGCGCCGTCTCCGCAGCACCAGAGGGACCCGAAGACCCTAGAAGCGTTTCTGAAGAAGCGAGAAGAAGAGGTTGGTGTACACCGTAATTTATCAAGTGATCAGGCGCACTGGACATTGCGTGCTCACCTGAAAGGCTGGAAGAGTTCCAGGAACCTCGAATGTGTTGGTGTTTTGGGAAGAGTGCAGAGATCGCCAACCCGGGCTGTACGCTTTAGCGCAGGTAGCCCTTAGGGTTCCAGCCACACAAGCCAGCGTGGAGCGGGAATTCTCGTCGCCAAAGTTTTTGTCCGACCAGAAATCTCGCCATTCACCTAGCACGTGCTGCTTCTCAGGTCATGTTCAGTGCCATAAGGTGTGTCGCAAGAAGTGCTGCAATTTTTGTGCGCAGTTGTGAGTGCTATTAATCGGCTACATGTTTACCAAATATCAACAAAGATCGCTTTGTTTTAACTTTAATTATTGTTCTAAATTTTTCTTGCGCACAATCACGAACCGTTCAGAACCGGTACGAGCCATTATTTTTTTCGTTCCGTAGCTAAAACGGAACGCAACGAAGCAGAAACAGGAACAGAAAACATTTCGTATCGACAGCCTGTACGGTAACGTTCCAGTTGTCGCGAAGCGTGAACACGCAATGCGTGAACATGCATTGGAAGTCCTGCTGTGTTACTTTGCTGAAATGGCTGACGTGCGACGTTCAAGGTGTGCGCGACCATAACCGACCCATTACGGGCTGGTCTTGTGCTGCGGCTCTGCATTCCAAACGGATACGTGTCCTCCACTCTGGAACCACAGAATATTTCCGAAGATATTCAAATATGCAAACGTCTATAGTACACACTCTTCTGTTCTGTTCATTAGACAAGAAGTAGCACAGCCGACTCGAAAAAGAACACACACGCACACGCACGCACGTACACACACACACACACACACACACACACACACACACACACACACACACACACACACACACACACACACACACACACACACCACACCACACACACACACACAAACACGCGTACGCATCGTTGGGTTCATCACAATTTATTGAGACATTTAGTTCATCACACATCAATTGCTGCCGCTTTGGCATCTTTAAAAGTGTAGACGCAGGTGAAAGGACTCGTTCAGGCAGGCCGTGGCAGCTTCGTCCGCGAAGGCGGCATCTCTCGGTGTCGGCGACATACAAAAGGAAGAGTAAAGGCGTAAAGACGTTTCGTTATCTACCACGGTATAGTCAGGGTGCGAGGCCGCTTATGGCCCTCCAAGTGGGGCTGAGTTCAAGGGTTGAAGCTCGCGTGATAACTCGTCTTTACTCACCCGCAACCGATGTTTACCCCAGTGCGAATGGTGAAGGCTTCGCACAAGCGCATTTCTGGTGCATGCTTTCCTAAGGCCGGTGCCGACTTGGAGTTTGCACGTTATAAGACGTTACGGCCGCGTTATTCGGAGAAATATGGCCGCACCACTAAGCCTCAAACAGCCCCCCTAACAAACAGCCGGCTGGCGATAAGACCTCGTCTTCCGGATATGAAGGCATGTCAACACTTTCTTCTTGCACGGGTTGCCGCCATAGCATAGGGAGATTACTGCACGTCTTGCTCGTGCCGGGGGTAATATATGACAGCGAGCAAACTCACCGAGGCCTTCCGAGTACACGACGGTAAGATCTGCGGAAGGACGTCGGGAGACCGTCGTGTGACCGGAAGTGAATCGACTGGTGGCTCCACCGAGCGCGCCTATCGGGAGATGACGGATACGCATGCCGCTGTTCCACAGCGCTGACAGCAGTGGTGTCACTTCGCAAGAACTAGGCGGCATTGGAACCTTGCCTCGTCAAAATTGAACAATATGGCAGGAGGATGCAGCGAGGAGACAAGTTTGGGGAGGAATTGACTACGAAACCAGTGGAAAGGCTCTGCACGAACACAGGGACAGCCTTACCACTGGATAAGGACACCCGCGGAACACCAGCCATAGCAGTGGCTGTCCTTACGTTCTCTTTCTGGGCGCAGCGGCTTTTCTGCTGGTTTTGTATATTTGAGCCACAATGAACCAACAGGCCCAGCTTACTATGTAAAGCTGTCTGCGTTCCTGCTTCCCAATTAGACAGCTAGGTTGCCGTTTTAGCGGATCGCCCGCCATGTTAAGCCCTGTTGCAGTTTTAACGGGGCCGGTGAAGACACCATCGCAGTGTACTACGATACAGCTACGTTGCTGTCTAAACTAAATGCCAGCGCCACCTTTATGGATACTTATGTCGCAACAAACAGACTTATTTGTTATAAATGGTACGTGTATATTATCATATGTGAGCGTACTTTTGTTTACTTTTCAATTTTCTAGCTTATTATAATAGTATATTTGTCTTTTACAAAACAAAGATTTGCGTTTGTTGACGTGTCTGCCACATGTTTGCCGCTGCGCGATCCCAATTCTTCTTGCCGTAGACGTCAAATGAGTCTGCTTCCATATCCCATACTATTTGTTATAACAAATACTATGGGATATGTCTATGTTATAACCATAGTGTTTGTTATAGCAACGACTTCAAAGCACCATATTGCTTTGAAGTCCTTTTATCAGCTCTTGATTTTAAACATCGCACGTAGAATTAGGCGCTCAAAACTAAACGTCGGTATTCTTTGAAAATTCTACCCCTTGCAACGTTAAGTTAACAACATATGGTTAAAACATGGTTCCAAAAATTCCGCAAACTCCTGAACACCCGAGAAGTTTTCGCACAGGTTTTTGGGTCGAAAGCGTTGCTCATATAAACGTCTATTTTTGGTTATAGAAATTCCAGCCAACGAGATTAAATGGATAACATCTCGTTTGGACGTGTTTTCGAAAATTTTTTAAGAGCACTTCCGTCTGTAAGAGGATCGATGATTGTGCCTAAAAATGATTCATATCCACGTCTAAAAATGTATTTAAATACTCTCACAAAATTTCCACCTAACGAAATTAAAAGGGCTGAACGTATATAAGTCCTGCAATTTCGGGAATGTAAAGCCATTATTACTGTTTTTTTTGCGTCGAAAAATAACTGGCACAAATGTTTGTAAACATATTTTAGCAGGTTTATCAATTTCATCATTAAAAAAAACGAATTAATGACGCCTGAATTAAACGTGGTTTCCCCAAATATCTGAATGTATTTTAAGGTCTAAGGTGTGTTTTTAGTTTTTATGATGAAAGATTACCCATGAAAACTTTTGGCTAATAAAGGAAACAACACTTCAGCCCCGTTCAACATTTTAAATGCTCAAGCATTTCTCTGTGGACTTAACGAGAAAGCACACCTGCCCGTCTGTAAACTGTGATTTGCCGTACTTTCGCCGTTTACAAAAGTGCGATTAATAAAATGCGCTTGGGCCTTCTTAACTTGACATCAAACAAGCCTTATAATCATCCCGCGAGAAAATTTTTCTCCAGAATTTATTTGTGTATAATAGGGATGTCGGCTTTAAGGGGCTCTATGTGGGCTCCATATGCGGTCTTATGGAGGTCTTTAATAAACCGCCCTGGAGCCCTCTTATGTATTAAACACCTCATATTGCCCGTGAAGGAATGTCTTTCCAGCAATGCATCCCTGCGGATTAGTGAAGCCGATTCTGAAGGTGCTGGGTGTACAGCAGAGCGCGTTTGGCATTTATCCGATTATTAGCACTTGCTAGTCCCTGCAAATTTTTTTATACCGCCTCTCACTTAACACATTGAAAGTTTTGCCTTTAATGAGGTGCTCTCTACTACATCGTATGGGAATGCTCTCACGCACCCCTCCCCTTCACCGTGGCACAGCTGTCCAGCTCTGAAGCCGGCTCCCAGCTCGACCTGTTGAAACCGATCCGGACGGCCAGCCACAGCCACACACTCTTGTACTAAAAAACTAAGGACACTCCCCTCCCCCCACCTCCTTGATGAATACTACAACGCAGCAAAAAAACAAGGACGAAAGTGAAGGCGCACAGCGTTCGTCCTGTGGTCCTTTACTTTATTCCTCGATTTTTTTTTTTTTTTTTGCTGCGCTGTAGTATTCAATTATCAACTCGCCCAATCCTGATCTCACCCCCACCCTTGCTTTGGCCCCCGGACTCTGGTAGGGTTGGGCTTCAATGAAAGTTCATTCAAATCAAGCCTTTGAAATTACTCTTTTCCACCCGTTAGAGATTGCTCGCTAAAAGCGAAATAAATGACGCCGCCTCTCCTCTCTTGCAATGCCTTTTCTCACTCATTTTTCCATCCCTCTCTGCCCTTGAGGGTGATCTCACATTTCCAACCTCCCGAATAAGTGAGCAACGAAGCCGGAACTCCGTTACTCCGAAGTGGTTGCTGAGCCTCCTTGAAAATCGCGTCTCAGCGGTCGCTTGCGTTCTGTGGCGGCACCAAGTCCTGGGCTCGCGACTTCCGACTGCTGCCATCGTTCTTTCTAAACAAAGTGAAATGCAACGGCTCCTACGTGTCTGATACCGCGTGCACTTCAAAGAGAGCACAGGGGTCAAAGTTTTTCTCTGGCGCGCATTATTAAGTGGCGTGAAGTCAATGTGCATGTACAGTAAGCCTCGATTATAACGGAATCGCTTTAAGTGTAAGCCTTGCTTCGTTCTACCTTTTTTCTCAGTCTCCACTGCAGTGTGTGGACAGCAACTTTGCACCGCGTTTAACGAATTACCGGGTACAAAGAAGTCAGTTCGCTGTCCCCGAAGCTTCGTTATAACCGGTGTTTATCATGTCTATTTCGAGCCCTTTTAATGACGCTGCCAGTATTCCTCACATTATACCAGAACTCTCTCATCATCTGCATCAGTGCTCGTTCTCATGACCGCATCCATCATCATCGACTGTACATAATTGCCATCATTATTTGGTTCGTTTTATCGCCACAGTACCTCAATAAACGGTCGTCCCAAACGCTCTCTCAATATTTTTGGTCGATTAAGCGTCATATTTTAATACCACCTGAAGTTTCTCCGCATGCGGTGGGATGAGCATTGGGACAATGGCTGATTCGCTTGCTTGTTAACGCGTACCATAGGCGGTACACTGGCGAGAAAGTCAAGGGCCAGTGCACTAACACCTGACGACGTGCAGCAACTTATGCAGTGGCGATAACGCCACGCATGCCTCATATACTCCGTATGGAGCGCTTTTGATCTAGAGGCCCATCCAGACTGACCTGAATGGTGAGACCGTTTCACACGGATTCGAGGAGAGGTGACACGTACTCTATAGGTTACGTTGCACTAATTTTAAAGGAGAGAGAGGAGGAAATGCCCAGCACCTTGGATGAGCCACTGGATTAATCCGTTTTTTCTTCTCCTAACCGTGTGAACGGCTACGGAGATTCTCCCGTTGTGAAGACTACTGGCACTTGGGTGATCCACGGCCGGAAAGGTCACGTAGCAGGCAGTGGCGGTCCCAGGGGAAGGGTGGCGAAGGAGGCGATAGAGCCCCCCTCCCCTCCCCCCCTTTCTCCCATAGAGGCCCTCAGTTTCTTGTTTTTGTTTTTTTAAGCATCCCACTTGTGCGAGGTCGCAAACGTGTTGCGACGGTCAAAAATGCAGACTCGAACCAGCCGTTCCACCACCTAAGGGGCGCCAAAAATCACTGCGTCGAACGATTTGTACGCAAGCGGGTTACACCCATACGCGCACACGCCAGCATGGTTATCACCTCCTCCGCAGAACTGTGGCAAGGAGGGGCGCGGTTCTTCATCGGTTCTTTATAGAAACATTGACCGTCAGCCACCTTGCAAGAAGGAAGAGTAATCTGTAAATGATAGAAAGACATACCGAACTTTTGTACTTTTGTTTGCGCATGGTAGCGTTTCTATATCGCAAGCGCTCGATACCGTTCTGAAACGTGTATAAGCAATTCTCGCTCAAATAAACTGTTCCACTGATGTGCAATCATTTATGTATATGAGTTGTTGAAGTGTTCATAATTCATCTGTAAACAGTATATGTAAACATTGTTGAAATAAAATGCTATACGTTTGTGGACGACACTGTTTTTTTTTTTTCGGTATTGAAATTCGCCCCACCCCCCTTCCCCAAAACCAACCTCTGGGACCGCCATTGGTGGCAGGTGGCACTGTCGGCGGGCCAACGGTTGTGAAGCCTAGCGTACTTCTCTCAAATAAAGACTTTTTGAAGTGTAACAGCGCGAAATAAACGACGAGGGACACAGAAGAAAGTCACAAGACGGGTGATGACTGCGACCCACAAAGACCAGCTGACAAGACAAGTTGCAGAAGCCTGTCATTTCAACAAGAGTCAGGCCAAATGTGTAAGCTAGCCTTCCCTCACGCTATATGAGGAGGTGAAGGCGTTTTTGGGTGCCACCTAGCTATTTTAGCGGTTCTCATGCCTTTACCCGGTTTTATCTGATGTTTCGATTTTTTTTTTGTTTTCACCCACCAGATTGTACGTGTCGGCTATATATTTGTGCTTATTTCCATTGTTACACTTCAAAATGCATACGCAATAAATCGTCCAGCTTTCAATTGTGTTGCAAAGTCTCTCTCTCTCTCTCTCTCTCTCTCTCTCTCTCTCCTCTCTCTCTCTCTCTAGTACGTTTCTTTCGCTTCTTCGCTTCCCTTTCGGTGGTGTGTTCACGCTCACGAATCTGGAGCTTTGGCGTCAGCGCACCCTCAAAAGCTCATGGAGGAAGTTATGTGAGCAGCTCCGCTTGAAAAACGTTTTCGAAAACCATAGCGTTCACTCTCATTGGCGCTGCCGCACATACACCTACAACTTGTTAAATGTCCCGAGTGCAACAAGCCGTCTTTCATACTATGCTCAATATGCCGGCTCTGGTAAAGTGTAAAAATTGTCAACATTTTATTGCGAAGCAGTATACCTCTACCAGCCAGAAAAATTTTGTGTCGGTGCAAGCAGAAAACGCCATGCTAAATGAAAGAAATTACTGGCACCGCCAGGAATCAAACATGAACGCGAACAGAGAAACGGAGCGGCAGCCCGTCGTCTTACCGACCTAGCTACGCCCACACAGGGAGACGGGGAGACAGACGGCGTACTCAACGAGCATAGCGGCAGGTCTACCACCTGCGCTCATTCAAAGCCCTCGTGTGAAGTACAAACCGAATAATGTGTGATAACGGCGTTCACATGGTTTGGATTAGCGGCGAACGGAGCAGCGCCTGAGGAGGAGGAGGGCGGGAAGGGCGCTCCTTGGCGGCGACGCATGAAACAAGAGTGAGGGGAGGCTGTGAGAGAGCTCTAGCCGCGCGTGTCGCCCTCCTCCACAACCATCGCCAGACGCTCCTCTCCGTCTTCGTTCTGCCGTCGCTGCTGCGTTCGCTCACTCGGTTACGCGAACGCCGCCCACGCGAAATCTAGGTAACAGCTGCCAGTCTCTGGCTTCAGTCTTTGTAGAGCCACGTGTGTGAATTCAAGGGACCTCGCATGTGGGTGTCGTTGTGGGTGTCGTTTACAGCTTCGCAGTCCAACCACCGTCACAGCGTGGATTGAGGAGGAATGAACTGTATGAGTTCCGTTGTGGGAGGCCTCTTTGAACATCCTAGTGGACAATTTAAAATTTAACACCAGTGCAACCGTATTTAAGACGAAAAATTTGTGTCGAGTGTCTTAGCTAGAAAAGCAATGCTGAGATATGAGAATTACTAGGCCCTGCCGTCAAACTAAGGACATTTAAACTGTATTGTGTGCAGACGTGATTTTTTATAGACATGACGGGAACAGATCGGACTCAAGAAATGCTGTCGGTGTTGTTCTCATTAGTCATCTGTGAAGTAAACCGAATAATTGTGATAACCGTTCCTATGTATTGGATTGACGAAGCCCTTTGGGAGTTCTCATTATTGCGAACGCATGAATACGATTTTGATATCTACCGCGGTTGCCTCTTAATCTGTACTCCTATGTTTCTTCTGCCGTCGTGCGCGTATCGCTACTGGCTTATTGCTAAGCACGCGAAATTTAGGTAACATGTCCTCTCTGGCTCATCTGTTGTAGAAGCCACGAGTGTGAATTCAAGGAGCCCTCGTCAGGCACTATGCTTTGTCCTGCCGCTTACAGCTACGAAGTAACAACGTCACGCTGAAGGAAATGAAGTCTGCTATCTTCTCGTTGTGCTCTTAGTCCAGGAAGTCTCGGTCCTTGGCTGCCCGGCGGGTACTGTCCACCAGTCGTTGCTGGATTGAGTCTAAATTAAAGAAAAAACTATATCTTCCTATTTCACCACGTCTCCACGAACTGGGCAAAGTACACTCAAAACATTTCGGTTATCTCAAGAGTGTCTTTGCCTAATCATTACAGCTCCCCGATGCATATAGAGTAATAAATGTTCCAACCTCCTTTTCAAATGTTTCAAACAATTATTGATGCAATTCACCGACGTGATTTTTTTTTGCAGTTGTCCGGGACTGATCGCACTATTTGTCCTAATGGCTTTCTAAAAGCCGATTGTTTCAGTCTAAGTTGGCATCAGTAAGATTCCACCACCCACAATGAAAATTCTGTTTTACTAGTTACCTGTTCCGCACTGTGCAATTCGAGACCTGCACTGAATCCGTTTTCCTTGGTTCCGACAAGTTTTTCATGATTAATTACAATATAATTCGCCGATGAATGCCGTTGGAAAACTGAATATCTACCGTGACGGTTTGTCACGTTTATATATCTGTATAACTGGGCACAGTTTGCAAACTTTGTAGCCAGGCCCGATGACAAGCAGGGGAACGCACTGGGCCCTTACTGATAACAACTTAGGCTGAAACGACCGGCTCAAATTTGTCACTGCGTTATCTTGAGCTATACAATCAGCCTGAAAGGCACACCAAGAAATGCATAATCATCACCAGAGCCTGAAATTAGGCTTTAACCTTTCCGAACGGCGTAACAAATTGCTGATCTGAATAAACAAAATACACTGCAAGGAAAGGAATGCCATGCTATCCCCGCGCTGCCACGGATATCCGTAAGGAGATTTTTCGGTTACCGGTAATTGTACTAGTAACTTTGGCATTCAGTTTAGAGATAACTCACTGTGATCGTGCTTGCGAAGCAATCAATGCAACGCTATCCGCAGGCTCGGTTACATTTCTTTCAATTTTTTACCAGTACAAATCCGTCCAACACTTAACACTGCATTCACTTAACATTGTCCAACATTGTGCATTCTAATTTATTATGTGACAGCGCAATCTGTGTGAAGCTCAAGACAAATTCACCTACTTTTGCTTAACCATCAGTTTCAAATTGTGCTGCTCTGTTATTCCATCGAGCTGCTGAGGCCGTCTGTTAGGTTACTTTTATTAATCCAAAACGTATTAATTAAGGCATGTCGGCCGCGTTTTCAGTATTCGCAAAACTTGTTTTCATACCCAAGTCTAAAAACAACTCCTGCTCCATCCCTCCAATGTATCACATCGAACCGATTATGGATAGCTACAATGAGGGTACGCCGTCTGAAATCTGTCATTACTCTGCTAAACTGAGAGCGTGGGTAGAATAAAATACTGCAGCCATTCTAGCAGCCTTGGTGTTCAGAACCCTCTTTCAAAAGCTGCCCTATTTTTGCTCGTGCGCTTGCCATGTAATGTATATTGACTTATCCTTCGTGGAGTTCCTGTGGTCTCTCAAAATATCCTGAATAAACAAATAAGTAACCATTCGAACGCCTGGTACGGCTATTCTAATGCTATTAGTCTATGCACTTGCCAACTGAAAGAAAGGCCGCGTATGTGACTGCTTCCTTGTTTGTAAATATTGAAAGATGAAAGTCTTCGGCCGCCCCCGTAACAGAACACCTTCTCATCTCTTTCCTTTTTATCCCTCGTGCTCTCCCCCCTTTCGCTTTTCCCAAATTACAGATAGAGTTTATGGTGTTTAACGCGTCTAAGCTACTCCTGAGCAGCCACCATGGCTGAGATCGAACCCACGTCCTCGAGATAAGCAGCCTAACGCCTTAGTCACTGAGCCACCGCCACGGGTATCTTCCCAAAATGAGTGCGATGGAGGTTTGTTCAATTCAGTTGAGTTTTCACGCGTTCACGTTGCTCATGCATAATCTAATGGGACATTTGTTTCTTCTGTGCTTGGCGCAGCTCGAGCTCGCAATGTCTTTGTTGTTGTGGTTGCTTTTATTTCTCCTTTCTTCGACACCGTTTTTAACGCGCTCTTTTTCTCTTTGGCTATCGTAAAAGGTAATCCAACCTGTATTCTTAAAGAACGCTGGCATTCTAGGTTACGTACTTACATATTGCTTCATGTGTGCGTGAGGGTTTCTTTGCATGAGCCACGGCAGCAAGTTTTAGTAGTGTGGAATGGTCTTGCATATATAATACTTCGTGCTCAAGCGTTCCTTCACCTGTATCTTGGCCGGACGATTGAATTAAGCGACGGACGGCAAAAGACGCAGAAACGACAGACAGACAGACGACAGACAGACAGACAGACAGACAGACAGACAGACAGACAGACAGACACAACCGTGGCTAGGGCGTTGTGGTTCGGAGTCCAAAGACGCGGGTTCGATTCCCGGCTGCAGCGGCCGCTCTCAGATGGAGGCGAAAATCACAAACGCCCTAGTGCCGAGATTTCGGCGCATGTTAACCATCCCCAGGCGGTCAAAATTAATTCGGACCCCTCCACAACGGGACGCTGCATTACTCAGGCGTAGCTTCGGCGCATTAAACCCCCAAAATATTTGTTGTGTCCATAAAAAAAATGACAGAGAACACGGCCACGTACTTCGTGCTGCCAAGTGATTAGCCCCGCAGGAAAACAAAGCCCGCGTTCGCGAATGGAGAGGCCGTCTCATGAAGGCGCGCCTTTTCCTGCCACGGCGCCGACGACGTGGTTTCTTCCTGGAGCAACAACGGCGTCGTCGTCGTCTCCGCCGGGACGTTTTTTGCGCTTCTCCGGCTTCCATTTTTGGTGCTCGAACGGCGGAAGCTCCCAGACTCGGCGCGAGCAACTGCGTATACGTACGAAACAAAGGTGACGACATTCAGCCGCGAGCTCGTTGCACGTTTTCTCACGCTGTAGACCTGCTCGACGAACTCTGTCCTTAGAACAACAACATATCCTGTGGAGGCCCTTATCGGTTTCGTTTACGTTTCTGCGTAGGGCACTCGAAGAGCGTGTATCAGCCACTTCCAGAGAGGGATGCATGATGCGATTTGATCCGCAACAGCCGCAATTTCGGCCACCACGCGTGCAAACATCTCGTTATTCATACGTGCGCTCTGTCACGGAACTTGTGTTAGGGGTAAGTGGAATATGTGAGTCGTGTGATTTGCACCTCCGCCGCTGAAACTGCAACGAGTTCCTATCCATGTGACGGGAGAATGGAGACGCGACAGGCCTTGACGTCCGGCCTTGATCGTGCACCTCCTTCTTGATAGGGAAAATAAGAAGCCGATAAGTATATCGAAAAGTTCGGACCGTACGGCGAGACTGAATTTCAAGAACAGGGCTCTGACTTATTACGCAGTTTTGTAGCGTCGTAGTTGTATGCTGTCATCGCACGCACGGTACACTTTATCGTATCGAGACTGCGTGTTCAACAACCATTGAATCGCAATGAAGCTTGCGCTGTAAATTACCCACAGTTGTTTTCAAAGCTTTTTCCCACATCAAACATTCTACTTAGAGAACAACCTCTGTCTCCGTTAGGTTCTGTTTTTTTGTTTTTCATCAGCCACGTGCTCTTAAAAAAACATAACTGCTTCTGTTCATTTATTTTCAAGTCCACAACAACGTGCCATAACTATTTTTTACATCAACGATAATTTTTACAACCCTGCTCTAACAAAGATGTGAACTTGGTCAAAATACGGTAGAGAGTGCAGCATCGCCGCATGAGTGATGTCCGTCCTTTTGCACAGGAAATCTCAAAAAAGAAAGCTGTCACTCGTTGCTTGCGGTGTGTTGTGAGACACTTACAGCGAGTAAATCTGAACGTGTGGGAGGAAGCGAGACAAGGGGCGAAGAGAATACAGTTCGTCGAAACAAACGTGTCAGCCAACTTGAGTCGACCGGGATCCCAACGCATCACTCGGAATAAAAGGAAGTGACTTTTTCTTCTTTCCCCAACGAGAGCGGGACATCAAATTTACTTTTCTTTGGTGCGCATTCACGTGCAAACTTTTTTTTCTCTGCTGTGATCAGTTATACGCCACGTCTAAAACTTCCCGTTTAGCAGGGTTTCTCGCGTGTGGACGATGTGACGGCCGGGAACTATTTTTACGACAACCTCGCCGCAATGAAGACGGGGCCCTGCAAGATTCCCGAGCTAGCACTGACCGCCAAGTTCTCTATCAGCTGTATGCCGGTTCGGCGGTCTCTATCTCCAGGCGGCCTTGACCGCCGTCCAGTCGTACGCAATCTCGAAGATTTGGAGGAAAATATGTCACACGTCGTGCTGAGCATTCAATAAACCATTGACGCTCTTGTCTGTCCCGGCAACGCCTTTGCCGAATGAAAGCGAAATGGCTTCTTATTGGGTATAAAGGCAGTGTACATAACTACACCAAGTAAAGTGATCAGAAATGCATACATAGTAGTTGAGATGTCTCGCGAAGACGTTGTCATGTACCGACAGCTCCAGACAAACACATTTCCTTGTGCTACAGTACTACACCTCATGTACCCAACTCTGTACACATACAGATGTAAATTCTGCATAGAGCCATGCTCTCTCTAATGGTGTGGAAGTGCCACCACACACCATCCCTTTCCCCACATCCCAACCCCTCATTTGAGCAGTGGGAGGGTCGGTTGACCAGCGTAAACAGGATTCAGCAACAATTCCTGGTAGACTAGGTGAGACAGGCCGCCGAAACCCAGCGCATCCTGTTCTAAAGAGGCCCCATCCTGGTGGTCAATCAAGAAAATTTGACTGCGGAATAAACGTGTATTCCCCCTCCTTCTTCAGGGGAATAGTTAGCTAACAATATGGAGCGTAAATATCCCCAAACTTGTGACGCACAGCCCGGGACTTTGAAAGTTAGATAGATGGCCCATACTGCCAAATCGCGAGAGAAAAATGCCAACGCACAATTGTGAATGCCTTGATCTTGGACTTCTCCCCAGCGTTAGCCTAAACTTGAGTCAGCCTTAACCTCGGCGGCCGCCCTTGAGGTCAAAACCTCCGATCTCGCGTACTGGCAGCCACCTAACAGGCCGTAGTCTCACCTCACGTGGTGCGGTGGACGTCCGTTTAAGGTTGAGGCTGACCCTATGCATCATAATCGGCAACAATAAAGATAGATTAACGAGAGAAATTATAGAAGCTGAAAAAATACATAGGTTGCAGTCTCAATGCGTGAGCACACCATCGGTATCCCTTTCTCAAAAAGAACTCTGTTATCTCAGGCGATTATAAGTGTCTCTGCGCATGTGTGGTGGTATGCAAGTGGAAAGCGTGGCATGCATATATTGTGGTTTTTCCAAATACATTTTGTTGGTAGTTAGCGCTCGTCCTGTTGTCCCCTTTCTTTGTCTGTGTCTAATTTGCGCTTGCAGTTCCAATTATGCATCACCAACAGGCCCAAACCCAACAGGCCCTTTTGCCCATTCGGTGTAAGACCTCGTGCGGTTAACCGGGTGCCCTTCTGACCACGGCTACGCATTATCGCTTGGGGATCGGTTTGTTTCCTCGCCTTCGGTAGGAGACGGAAGCGCGCAACAAACCTCTTCTTGGGTTGATCGTTTGCTCGCTAGCTAGCTTGCTTGCTTGTTCATTTTCTTGCTCGTTTCCCATCTTGCGTGTACGGTAGGGTCGTTGATCATAGCATAAAAAAAAAACAATTCATAAAATAAAACAAAAAAATATTTATTGTGTTTCATGCACCCTACGACTTTCTGGCGTGGCAAATCTTACGACCAAATTGACAATTTCCGCTTGTTCATAGTTTTTTCAGCTCTGTATTTTTCTCGGCGTCTCGTCCTCAACAATGTCCGCCACACGGCTTTGTTTCTTCAAATAATGGTCGTTTTTTTATCCTCGTGGGTGAGACCTACGATCTTTTTTTCCGTGGCCCATATGGGCTGAGTTTTTTCTCCAGAGCGCTTCGTAAGACCTACATTTCGTATCGTACGGAAGCGCAAAGCGCCTGCATAGATTACTCATTTTGAAGGGGCAGAAGAAATAAAGCTACTTCGCGTATGAGTGATTCTCGAACTCTATTTTATTCCAGTTCTGCGCCTAATATCACTCCCGAAGTCTATCATGCCGTCTATAACGGTGCTCACAAGTCACATTAGGCGAGATTTAAACGGTCTCACAAAGAGAATCATTAAAGAAGTGCCGCGGAGGAATCAGGTGGAAACTCTACATCTGATAAACGGCCGCCACCCAGTGCTTGACCACCTTTTAATGGTGTTGTCCTGAGCTGGCACCGGACGCAACTGGGGCAGCTCAGTTTTATATCCACGCGAATGATCCGGTGTAATGGAGGAACACTGTAGCCTTCTTAAGCCTTCTTGAGACGTCCTTCAGTCTTTCTCCGACTTCTCAAATTTGGAAGGCGAATCGATTGCGGAGAAAAAAAGTCAGTAGATTGGGATGAACGAGAATAGCGCTGCATTACACAGCTGCATGCGAAGCCTGCAGGCTGCGAAGGCCGCTTGCGGTGTTCGACCTCTGTCGACCGTCTCTCCCGTTCCCGAACGTGACCGGGCACTAACGCGCACCGCATGCCGGCGGCTTCGTGAGCAGCATTCGATACGACAGAAATAGCGCGATATACGTCGTCGCGAAGTCTCAGAAGAATCCAAAACAACAGTTGTAGTTACATCCGAGTGGTGGATTATGACGTCTTCAAAAAGCCCATGGGTCTAATGAGATCGCGAGAATCCCCATGTGTACAGCTCTGGTTTTTTTTTTTTTTTTTGTGTATGAAGGTCAATTTTACGCTCCTCGGGACCAGAATTGGACCTGATCACGTAGCACTGATATAGCTATTTATATCCAGAAGCGCGAGCTATAAGTTCAAGAAATGCATCGTGCAGCCATGTGCACGATATCCTTCAGTATAGCTTATAACAGATGACGTGAGCGGTATATGCACCATTGTATTTAATAGGCCACTGACCTTTTTAACCTACTCAGCGCGATAACAAAGGCAGCACGCACCCCATATTCTATATGAAACAAACAAGCAAACAAAGAAAAGGCTTAGGCTTTTAAAACTGTCATGGCGCCAGGCTTTTTTTTTTTGAGGCAGTGTGCCTGCTTTAATTATTTATTTAATCATTTATTTATTTATTTATTTATTTACTTATTTATTTATTTCCGTAATGCTGGCGACCTTTGAAACAAGGTCCTTGCCAGGAGTGAGCGATAAAATACAGAAGTAATGGCATCACACAGATAATTATGTCCGTAAAAGCAGTTCTGTGGGTTACTCGCATGGTCATGGCCAACAACACAGTTCTTCATACAAAAATAAAGCCAACGAGCAGTAAAATTATACAAGAGAACTCCAAAATACAAGAGATAAAGAAAAATAAATGCGACTTTTGTTTTAAGGACAAGATAACACACTAAATACCCCAGCAATCGCTGTTCAATCTGCTCGCTCTAAGGCCAATGTACAGGTACATCGGGCAGTACGTGAAGTCAGAAGTTCCGCCTTAAAACAAGCTAATACAAGTCTGCCATAAAGTGCCGCATTGGGCGAAAAACCAGCGTTATTGTTGCCCGGTCCAGAAAATGACCTTCACTCTAACTTAGGTTAAATAAATACATATTTGAATCGCCACGTCTCTAGAGTATACGAGCCAAGTGCACCACGCTCCCTCAGCGCGTCGCCCGGTGCGGCACAAGCTATAGCCTCGTGTGTGCGCCTCTGCCGTCATATTGCGTGACAAGCGAACGTGACGCCACGTGAGCAGAGCGAGCGAGCGCCGGCCACGGTGAACACTTGTTCTGGGGAAAGCTGCGGCGCGATGTGTCGCCAGTCTTCCTGTCCAATTAATTCGTTCCAGAAAAACAGGGAACGAATGCGATCGAAGAGACGCAGACACGAGGCAGCGGTAAAGGAGCCCTTGGCTCTAAGTATTCCCCGGGGAAGCCATAATGATTTCGCCTTCAAAGCACGTAAGCAGACCTGGCGCCTCGCGGAATTTAGTGGGTGTGGTTTCTGCAAACAAAGCCTTGCAAAGTGGGACTGCATGCTTTCGAGAACTATCGTGCTACTCCCCACTATCCCACTGTGTTCCATCTCGTCGTTGCTGTAACTTGTACCACTTAAACAAAATTACAGGACATATTCTAGGCAGACGTTGAAGCGCAGGTCGTCAGCTAAGGTCGCTTAGGGATAGAACTCAAAGTTACGGCTTACGGCGCTGATTAAATATGTTGCTTGCGAAATGCGTTGTGGTGGAGGGCACCATGTGTTACAGTCAGTTGCGGAGCTTGCACGCACGAATTACTTGTTAATCCCAAATAAATGAGAGGATTTTAGGGCCAGCTACGATTTGTAATGATATGCAAATAACGACAGCGTTGCCTCCTTTGATGTGACCACCGAACTTGGAGATTTTAATAACAAAAAATTTATCGCCACCACGCCCTGCAAAAGTGGATGTCCAACAGACTTGTTGTAAACCCTTACAAGCGGTGATGGAGGGAATATGAAATGTTTCTCATCGTCTCGGCGGGCTTGTCGCTTGCGCTCGGCTATAGTGTCACTAGATAAGGGTACAGAGTATCGGCACTCTTTTCTCCCATTGTTCCGTGCCGCCACGTCAGTCACATCCTGTGACATTCGTTTACACTGTGACGGTGCATGGGTCCCGCCATTTTGTTTCTTATGCGTTTTAGTCGGTCGACGCAGGCTTAGTTTGTCCTCCCTGCTCAGCGGCTGCGCGTGACCCCCGTCGTTCGGAATGCGGAACAAAGTTAAAGCGTGTAAAAGCATCAGAAGTGTGTCCAAAGATGCCGTTTTGCTGCATCTTCGCTGTTGTTGTTAACAAACGACCCCGTCCAAGGAACGGCGAGGCCGTAGATGCGGCAATCTCGCAACACTGATAAACGCCAAAATGGCTGCCGTTGCTGACTTACGTGCCTCAATGGCGGTACTCTGATACCTTATCTATTGACTTCTCAGGTGGCTTCTCAGGCGGCCTAGCCTGAGAGGCCGTCTTGAAAAATTTTCGGTGGGCGTCTTGGACAACAACTGCTCTATTTAGTGACACTAGTCCTGCCTAGCCTCCAAAGATAATCTGCAAACATAATCTTTCTGCAAACATAAGGAGGGGGGGGGGGGGGCATTGTTCACAGGTGCCTTATCATCCATAATGCGCGTTCGATGCTTGTTTTGGGTTACGCATTCAGAGCTCCGTGCTGTATGCCTGATTAGCTTGGCGCATGCGCTCGGCGTCTTGGGCCTCGGCAAATCGGCATTTTTTACACACGGAGATGAAACCGTTGGGAGGGGGGGGGGGGGGGATACAGCTTTGCTCTAATAAAGCCAGTTAAGACATACTTGCATCCTCGATACATAGTTCACTTATTTAGATTGCTTACTGCTTCATGAAGCGGTAGGCACCAAATTGGATTTCACTGGTGTGAAACAGAAGAAGAATGCGATATTGAAGGGCAGAACGTTGAAGCCGCCAGGCAGTGACAACAATAATAACAGCTTTCCCGTGCCACCAAACAGCCCTTCAGAAATAAGAATGCCGTGGCAAACCCCTCTGAGTATCGGCGCCGCATTCAGATAACACAAACCTCAACATCTAAAACCACTTCAAAGTGATTCCCGAAGACGGAGCCGCGAGCTCGGTCTCAGCGAAGCGGCGCTTAGGAGACACGCAGCATTGAATCCACGGGTATACTATATAGAGCGCCGTCGCTGCGCTGCCGAGCAGACTCGCGCTCCGGTGCCTGTAGCATAGCAGGGACGCTGCTTGATATTGCTGATGCAAGGCTCGGTCCTGCAGCGTCGCAAGGCAGCCTTCCATATCTCGTCGGCGTGCGCACCGAGCGAAAAATAAAAGCTCGCCGACTCGGGAATGCTGGCAAGCCGGTTCGGCTGCCGCACGCGGCTTTTAAAGTGCACCGCCGAAGAGCGGCAAGAGTTGGCGCCGCGATGCACGCCGAATTTGCGGACGCTGCGGAGCAGCCACCGGCTCGGAACCGGCTGAATGTCCCGCTGAGAAAAGTTGCTCCTCCCGCCCGCCTGCTTTTGAACAATGAAAAAATAAAGGGGCCACGAAACCGAAATACAAATTCGTTTCAAGAATCAAATAGTGGGTGTTTAACCCCCCCTATAGCTTCACCTAGGATATGAGGCGCGCCGTAGTGGAGGGCTCCGGATTAATTTTGACCACTGGGGATCTTTAACGTGCGCCGAAATCTCGCACACATGGGCGGTTTTTGCTTTCCGCCTCCATCTGAAAGCAGCCACCGCGGCCGGGAATCGAACCCTCATCCTTGGGCTCAGCAGCAGGACGCCTTAGCCACTGAGCCCACAAAATCATTTAACCATTTCAGCCCGGGATTTTTATTTCAAGCAAAAATTGTTTTTCTTTGTCTTTTCGTATAGATTTGGACCTCTGCGTTGTGCTGCTGAGCACGAGGTCGCGGGTTCGATTCCCGGCCGTGGCGGCCGCTTTTCTGATGGAGGCGAAAAGCAAAAACGCCCGTGTGTACGATTTCGGCGCACGTAAATCCCCAGGTGGTCAAAATTAATCCGGAGCCCTCCACTACGGCGCGCCTCATCGCCTGCGTTGCGTCGGCGCGTTAAACCCTACAATCAACCAATAATATTTGGACTTCTGAACCACAAAAATGAGAAATTACGCTAATAGTGCAAGTATTTGTTAATTTACAGGCACGACAAATAATTAGGTCATTAGGAACGAAATTTTTTCTTGTAAAAAAGAATTTTTTTTATGTCGTAATACTTATGAGACCCTGATCTTACAAAAAATATAAATACTGTAGCCCAAGTATTTACAGATTTATAAACATTTTTACAAACCAGAATTTCCGTTTCCATACCCGCCCGGTCGTTATACCCTGTGTCCACTGAAGCTTCTTCTGTTTCATATCGTCCAGCACCACGAAAACTCAACAATGGTGATGTCTATCGCAAGAGGCACCCTTGAACATCCCTCGCCCAGAAAATTAGCAGTTTTCGTTTTGTTCTTCAAGCGCAGGGGATATGTGTTGTGTCATCAAATGAAGACGCCAGGGCCTAAATGGTTAACTTGAAAGAACTATAGCCTTTGGTAGCTAACTCAACCCAATTCCGGTCCCGAAAGACGTTTTTAACCTAAACAAGTTAAGAAATATCGACAAACTTTGAAACTTCGCGCTACCCGACGCACGCCGTAACTATAGATAAGGTATTTAAAAAAACAGTCATCAATGTGTTAACTGCCCTTTAGCTTTCAAGTGATACAGTAAAACGAAACTAGAAACACCACGACAATGAATGGTGAAGTTTTTTAGCACTACTTCAGTGTCCAAATTGAACAAACAAGTCCCTGTGGAGTCACGAGGACCTGGAGAAAAGGGGACTGATGAGTCGCCATTGCTTAGCGTTTTTTCGTAAGACGTGGCTCATTTCTTCGAAGTTGGCGCCAAAATCGGCGTCACTGCTATTGCTTCAATGCAGTCTCGTTAATAAATCAAAATTATTTTTGTCCGTATGAACTGTTTGAAGGCTGTTTGCGGGGAAGTGCTCCCGGGTAAGTAATACAGAAAAAAACGGTGAAAAGTATGTGCCTTGAAACCGCCACAATGTGGGGTAAAAATACGCCCCAGAATGAGAAATTGAAGGAAGAAGTCGATTGGGAGCCCATCATTTCGCCGCGTCTTATTTGGGCTGAACTTTTGTTTTTACTAAACCTGACGGCGTCCTTGCAGTAACTTTCAGAAAGAATCAGTCAGATAATCGAGATAATTAATTAAGCACACGGCATTAAAAATCAAAGCCCCTTTCTAAAGAAAAAGATGCCGAAACGTGAAGCTTTCTCCATGCAACCTGAGTCAAAGCCAAAGTCCAACGTCCAAACTGCCCAAAGTCCAACTCAGCCAAAGTCCAAAGCCAACGTCCTACCCCACACCACCAAAGTACAAAGCCACAGTTCAACCGCGCTTATAGAATGTATTTCATCATCATCGCTGACCGTACTGCCGAACTGTATTTTGCGTATTGCGAGAGGTCCCTTAGGTGTGCAAAGACATGTCACTGTTATTCTATGTGGTGTATCATTGATGCACCCTTCGTGAAGCCCATTGCGTAAAGTTGGCTTTGCTGCAGTGTGTTTTACTCGGACGTCAACTCCATCAGTGAAACATAGCAAGCTTCGCTTGAAAAGCATTTAGCCCATACCTCCGCGACCCATTTGCGATATACTGTCGTTTTCAGACACTAAGATGATTACATATATACGACATGTGTAAGGCTGTTCACAGAATGCGCAAAATGATCATAGTGCTACGTACAAGATTAACGTAGACTTGTCTTTCAATTCGGAAGTTATTCCAAACGAGTGCTATGCCCAAGAGAGGCGGATAAAATGAGGAATAAACTTCACTTCTAAAGATGCTCACGCCTAACGTGGTTTGCCTATCGGTTGACATTTGATACCTACCCAGTATATTCGCATTCTACGCGCACTTTCGTTCGGAGGGGTGAGTTTTTTCAGGTGGATCACGCTTTTTATGGACCTGTAGAGAACCTTGACCGTACCGACGTTTAGCCTTAGCTTTTGCGGCGTTGAATTGCATGAACGCCTCCTATTCAAAGTGGCTTTCGTGCGCGGCGCTACATCTCGCGAGATAGCGAGATGCCTACAGCGTCATTCCAAAGCTACTTAATATGAATGAGCTTGCATTCTGGCACACGAGGCACGATTTTTTTTTTCTGTTTAAAACATGCACTCGCGTTTGATAGCCCCGGTTTGGTGAATTCTGTCTGGCTACGTGCACCAACAAGAATATTAATTCTAAGAGAAAGCGTAGAATTCAAGAACGGCCGAAATATTCAGGCCAGTAAGAAAATAAGGTGATTTCGTCAGCTTTCTGGAAGAGACATTTCAGTCGCACTCAAGAGCTAAACTTCAGCGTTGTATTATTTGCTGCTTATAAAATTTTGACATTGCCTAGAAACTTTTGATCAACACTGCGCATCCATGGAGAATGGTTCCGCCTTTCGTATCGACAAATTTTAATTGGGGGAAAGTCTTCGCCTCAAAAACTTCTGTGATGACAAGGTCGGAGAGCTCACTTAACCCCTTATTTGTGATCCCGAAGCGTATATAGGGAACGCTTTAATATCTTTCTCGGCACCATGAATGCTAAGCCTGCAGTGTAGTCGCGAACAATCGTTCGCTTAATTGCTGAGCACAAGGTCGCGGGTTCGATTCCCGGCCGCGGCGGCCGCTTTTCTGATGGAGGCGAAAGGCAAAAACGCCCGTGTGTACGAGATTTCGGCGCACGTTAAAGATCCCCAGGTGGTCAAAATTAATCCGGAGCCCTCCACTACGGCGCGCCTCATCGCCTGCGTTGCGTCGGCGCGTTAAACCCTACAATCAATCAATCAAATCGTTCGCTTAATCAAAATTTGTCAGAACGAAAGACCATTCTGCAAGCACAGTGCTTTTCTAAAGTTTCTCGGCCTTTTCAAAAGTTTCTAAGTAACGAGGAATACACCGTTGAAGTTTAGCTTTTTATTTATTTAAAATATTTATTTATTTTATTTATTTATGATACCCTCAAGGCCAAAGGCATTACAGAGGGGAGTGGGGGTAGAATACAGGTAAGAGTCCGACTGGAATGTATATCCCAGAAAACTGATGAAATCACCTTGTTCTCTTATTGGCACGATTATTTTGGCCGCTCTGGAATTCTACGCCTTTTCTTATAATTCTTTACGGTCCAGAAACTATCGGCGTTGCCTAAAAACGTTCCCCGGAGACTTAGTACATAATCCAATAGGTTTGCAAACTTGTTCATCAACAATGAAATCACGTAGATCGGCCTTAAGAATCAAGACATTTATGTGACGCGGTGAACAGCTGCTAATCCGAACACTGTATTAAATTGGCGGTGGTGTTGAGACGGTCATTATCATATACTTGCACTGAAACTTAGCCGCACAGTTCGGCTGCAGCTGCAACACGCCGAACTACCGTGACGTCCAAGCATAAGTGCGGCTGTTTCCTGAAATGAAATTATGTTTCGAGTCAGCGTCGTGATTGTGTTTCGCTAGTCTTAGTCTCTGTCTTCTTGTGCTCTGTATAACCACGAACGCACACCAACTCGTCCAGTTTGCAGAACTCGTTGCTCTTTGCGGACATCGTGAGGACGCAGCCTGAACTGGGCAGCCTTTTAGCGGGAAATGTCTATAGTGCGCGTATGCCGAGGTCCAAGCGAAAGGTTGTCCGCGCGTGCGTGCACATAGCATCACCATCATAAACATCAGAAACATAATCGTCGTCATTCATGGCCCCCTTCTCACTAGCATGATGAGTGGGGTAAGATAGGGATCGATACCGCTCCACACAAGCGACCGGGATCGAATGGAAGAATCGAGGACCCTGTCAGGTCGTCCATTGAATTGAGGAGCAGTGGGCATGACATTGCTCTTTTTTGGGTGTTAATCGCGTGATTACGCTGGATTAGGTAGACAGTTGCCATTTGGATGCATCATTTTCCATTTTGTATGTTTTCTTGCTTTTTTTAATTTCTGTGACGGATGGCTGTTGCCAGATTTCGCTATCAATATCCAAATTAGGCGGCTTCGAGTTTCGTTTGGTTGACAAATGACAAACACTTGCACTATCCTGACGATTAAACCAGGGGAGTGAAACTTCATATACCTTGCATGGGACGCGATATTCGCTCGCAGCGCCGGACAGACCGCTGGTGTTTGGGGGTGGTACTAAAAACATGGCGGCGCGTTGCAGACATGCATTGGGAGACGCCATCTTTTTGAGGACTGAAAAGCCGAGCGGCGAGGGGGGGGGGGGTGATTTAGCGCCAATTTTAAAGACATTCAGATGGCCAGCGCACGTTCTTGTTCCTGTTGCGCAACCCGCCACATTATCAAAAGGGCTATTGTTTCGTTCTGATTGATAAATTTTTGCGCGTCCACTTCTTTTTGCACCTCTTATTCTAAGTACGACGTTGTTGTGCCCTATTAATACACACAATCTAGATAAGAAGAAAGAGCGCAGTTTTTTTAATGTTTATTGCCTAAATTTACCATTCATCCATCAAAAACGCAACTTCAATTTTTTGCGTTTCTAGTCGCATACAAAAGTGTAGGACCCATGGCCGCATGCTAATACTAGGTATCCAGCCAATGCATATCTGTCCAGTTCCTTGTCTGTCCGAGTTCTGCGTAGTCTCTGCTGGTGAAATGGGCAGGACACAGCCGGCAAGTGCTGCAGGTCTGACGAGGTGGTAAATGAGCCAGGTCCTGCCTTCTCGCACACTGGAGCCAAACGCGAGATCTGGAACATCAACAAGCACGTGTGTATATTTGGGTTAGAATGAATACTAGCTTTATTGCTACTTTCAATCGCACATACGATAGTTTTCAGTTAAAACTGGCATCTGTATTCGAAATAAACGTTATCTGATATATTAGGAATCTTTCTTTCTTAAATTGATTTTGGCTACAAAGACGACTTGTCACAACAACAATCGTAAAGGCAAATCTTAAATTTAAATCTACCGTCATTATTAAGAGATGCGGATACGTTTTTCTATTTGTGTGATCATAATGTTCGGTGGCAACGACCCACCTTTCCTCCTAATCCAAAATACATTTCTGCACACAAAAGCAGCCATCCCACACCAGGATTTCTAAAATATTACTTCTAAACTTTCGCGCGCTATGTATTCCTCGGGTATTTATCGGGCCCTGCAGTAAGCCGGTTATAAACACCTTAATTAAAAACCTGTAATAAATTACTAGGACAGGTTACGCCTGCCTTGTCTAATTATTTATCGGCTTATAGCTGTAACTGCGTTATTGTGAATATATCGTTTCTGAACTGAAAGCTGAAACTCGAAGCACGGAACTGAAGCGCAAATTATAAATTATAAGTGGTGGAATTATAGTTGTTAATGTATTATAAACATGTACAGTAATTGCTTAGTTTGTATATTTATTGCTACAAATTCATTCTGTTATGTGCCGTGGATTCACGTGAATACAAAATGCAGAACTCACAATTGAAACGCAATAAAATAATTAATGTAGTCTCTACTTAGTTAACGTAGTTGTCGGGCGCTTCGACGCACGAACTGGCGGGGGCCCTGGGGCGAGCAGCGCACAAATGAAATGCACGTGTCGCGCGGCGCCTTGAGACGCCGCGCATTTCGAACGCCTGCGCGCACCGGATCTCTTAACCACCACCACATGCGATGGCCACCGACGGAGACAACTGGCTTTTCCTTCTTCCCCGGCCGTCAGCGGCAGGAGGAAGGGAAGAGGAAGACAAGAGAGACGCGGCCCGGGCGCAGGAGAGCTCGGCCCGTCGTCTTGGGGCTCCGCACGAGTACTGTTTTTTAATCGCCCGCCGGGCTGTAAATATATGTACAATTTGTATCGGAGGCTGAGTTTGTCGGTTGAAGATACCCGGGGTGAGATCCTCAGCGCTGCTGCGGCTTGGAGGAGAAGCCCCGGAGAAAAGAACATCTCGAAGATAACTGTAGTGCTAACAACACGATATGAACCTATGAACCCTTTGAGCCAAAAGTGTATGGGAGATGCCTTCCTCCACCTGTGCACATAAATATGCTGATAATAATAACAACAAAAATCATACTGATAATAATTATAATAATCACATTAATATTAATCATAATAACAACAACGCATGGTACAAAAACAAACTAAACGCATGCAATCAAAAGATAATAAAAAATTACGCCCACCTCCCCTAGCGGGAACCCTGGTGTGATGCAACGCATCTCATGGGGGGTTCCATTGGCGTTTTCCATCGTATTGATTACACTTATAGCAGGGATTCTCACGCAAAGGGGAGGTGGGCGTAATTTTTCATTTTCACCATGCAATGCACACGCAGTACCCGTATGCTCAGGTACGGTCTTTATTGCAGACGAGAATGAGTGCCTTGTGGTCCGTAAAGTGCACAGTTAGGGCCTCGACGATTGCATCAAGCAATCGTTGAGTACTGCGAGAGAGCGCAAGCGTAACGCGGATGACCGTCGACTGAGACCGTCGGAACGCGGCATGCCGCTTTATATTCACAGCGCCCGAAGGAGAGGAGAGCGCGGAGAGAGAGAAAGTACTGCACATGCGCAGCGCCGCCCACCGGCGCCTAGCAACGGAGTGAGAGCGCGCTGCGATAACCCGCAGCTGTTTGGGAGAGAGTGTTCGCTATCGGAGAGAGGAGAGGAGGAGAGGCGCAGCTGTGCGGACAACGCCGGACAGACGCAGGAAGGACAGAGGGGCGAGCATGAGATGCGTTGCATCTAAAAGAGTGCAGGTAAGCTCACAGTGTTGCATTAGTAATTGTATATGTTGCCTCATATACATTTTGCTGCATACCGCGCATTCACTTGCGCTAAAATGCAAAACACACGATCGAAACGCATTAAATCAATAACGCACGTATAAATAAACGTGTGTAGCTAATTTAGTTATTCGATTAATTTCCCGATGCTCTGCCACGTATTTCATGGGTAATTCAAGAGGAAAAGAAGACAATCAGAATGTAATAAATAAAATGTGCACGTGTATGCTCACTTAAATTATAAAGCTACTCCCGCAACCGCATCCTGCTATGTCGTGCAAGCGTAGAAAAACAAAACGAGCAGCATGCACATCGTACCGTTCGTCCGCCGGGATCCAAAAGAATTTTATGCCGTCCTGGCGTGAAGTATTTTGACACCACTCAGTACAGCACGATCTGTGATGACGGCGCGAATCCATTCATGCGTCGGTTTCGAAGAAACAAACTTCACGGTGGTAAAAACGGCCCTCGGAACACCGTGGATCATAGCATATCTATGGGCGCGACAAGAAACTCCCCTTTATCAGCGCTGCGAAGCAGAAAGGAGCGGTTCCGGTTTTCCACTCCAGGTGACGCTCGTATTTTCGCAGTATCGAACCGCAACTTTTAAGTTCACTTGCATAATAAAAACTCCGTAATTAATAAGTAGCCTGGTAATAAATATAAAATGCAACAACAACCTTGATTTATGCTAGCATGTAGTACAGCCCCCAAAAGTTAGGATCGCTGCAGTCACGGGACCGACAAACGGCGGAGTTTCATCCCCCTCATTAAAAGAAGAATCGAGACTTCGCGAATTATGTCTTTTGGGTAGGCACGATGCATTGCACTTTTCGCGTTTTGGTACCCCGCAAAGAATGCTCACCTTTAAAGAAAAATACCTCAGGGACGCAACCCGTGATCACTTAATACGACACAGAAAAAGATCGGAAATAGGTGGTCCCAATTGTTTTTGTACCTGGCACAAACAGGGTTTTTGACATTTTAGCACGGACATTCACCTGCTACTTTCAAAGCTGACTGAGGTAACGCACGACATATATGTATCGAGCGGTCTTGAATAACGCAGGTAAACACATTACAAGTACTTTAGCATATTTTAAAAGTATAATGATCCGTTGCTTGCAACACTAAAAATTGAGCCCTTGGTCATCTTTAATACCCAGATGCAGGTCAGCAGCCGATATTAAGGCATTATTCCGAATGAACGCACATGTGGATGCAGAAAGACGTGAGCAATAAGACGAATGTAATTCTTTCCAGTCATCGCAGTTAGGTATAGTTAATCGGATTTCTTCGTTATCCGCTTAATACTTTCTTCAGAAATGAACCGACAGCGATGCCAAAAAAAGAAAAAAAGGAACGTCTTTGCAGTGGATAATATCCCGAGGCTCGGAGGTTTATAGCCTAGTGGGTAGCCTAACAATTAGTTTCTTGGTTCACGGCAGCTATTGAGTATTAGGCGCGTCCAACATGCCACAGCTCGATAAACGTCGCCTAAGAAGGGACACTCTTTGGTTTGGGTTGGTTGCTTGCTTCAATGACTAACTCAAAACTCCGAAAAAGCTTATAAACGATGAAAGCCTAATAAGAAAAAATAAAATGATGCGCACTTATGTACTCCATGCGCGTTCGTCCGCTCAGAAAAGAGAGCAAGAAAGAAAAACTGCATGGTTAAACCGGCGGCATGAAGTGGCATATCATAAATATTTGAAAAAAAAAAAAGACAACAACAACATGGCGCTACATTATTAGTTGCTGTGTATTTTTGTTATTTAGAATGATTAATAGCAACTAACATGGCTCGCTTTCAAATTCAACGAAGATCAATTGCGCAGTATCAGTCAAGAACCTTTGCAGGTCAGCTAGTATTATTTTCGATTTGCCATTGGTGACTCCTAAGAATCGCTTTGGTGCAGCTCCATTATATATATATATATATATATATATATATATATATATATATATATTTGCTTGCCCATACAATTGCTATTGTGAAAACAGTCCTGGTGTACCGAATAAGTGCTCAGAACTGGTGCACCGTTTAACGCGCCGAAGCTGCACCTAACAATAAGGCACGCCGTAGTGCGGGGCTGGATTAATTTCGACCACCTTGGGTTCCAACGTGCGCCGAAATCTCGACACACATGCGGTTTTCTTTTTCGCCTCCATCAGAAAACCGGCCCCCGCGGCCGGGAACCGAACCCGCGTCCTTGGTCAGAACTGTCGTGCACATGCAAATAAAAGAGAGCATTTACCTCCTGTCAACAACCCCCAGAACAGCCAAGGTCACACCGCACGTCAAGCTTACGCGGTCACCATAGCTGTTTCAGTTCACCCTTATTCGGCGAGAGGTGTATTTAAAGAAAACGAAAGAGCCCCTCCAAACGGGCAGAGTGTACGCAACATCCGTTGTTAACAACACCAGTACAAACGCGCCCCGATGAGTTGGTGCGCCTCGTGCCGTGGCCCTCTGGGCAGGGCAAGTGTCTGGGTCGCAGCCACGCTCGCTCGCCCCTAATGACGGCGCACGTCGTTAAAACTTTAGCTGTAAATCATAATTACGACCAGTGGCCCCGGCGCGGCCTTCAACCGGCCCTCCGCGCTACCAAAAGGGAGCGTCGATCGCTGCTCTGCAGCCGCCCGGGGGAGCAGGCGAGAGGGGCCGGGTGGCAGACGGGCGAACCCGTTGGGGCTGCGGACGCTCGTGGGATTGCGGATTGCACGCAGCAGAAGGACGGGCTTTTGTGTCGATACTGGGTCTGCTGCTACGCCATTTCATTAAAGCGAAAGCTTTCTTAGTGGAACCGATGGCGGTCTGTCAAAAAACTAGTGCATTTTCCCATAGACCGGTTGGTCGACCGAAAAGCTCCGAAAGAATCTCTGGATACACGGTGCGTACGTGCGAGAAACCAGGCTTCAATTGTGTCAAAACGGTTGCTTTAACATTGCGAAGAGAGAGAGAGAGAGAGAGAGAGAGAGAGAGAGAGAGAGAGAGAGAGAGAGAGAGAGAGAGAGAGAGAGAGAGAGAGAGAGAGAGAGAGAGACACTTTTATTGAGTCCTGTGGTTTAGCGGTGCGTGGTGGCCGCCGGTTGAAGTCTGGCGGCGAAGGTGGCAGCTCTTGTGACCAGGAGTGTTCGCACGTCCAGGTCCGAGCTGCCCAGCGCACGCTCCCATTGCTCATCACTATACGGAACGCTTCTAGATAAGGCAATGCACGCATAGATCATTAAGAAGGAGTACAACAGTATACCTTTATCTCATAAACCACAGATGGGTTTACGTTTAAATCGTTCGCGTAGATGCGTTTAGTGAGTGCGCGAAAAATCGTCGAAAGGGTTAGTTCATTTGAGATTTGGGTCTTTCAAGGTTTCGCGGTCGATTCGACACACTTTCAGAAAAGGCTGGACGCACTTTCACCTGTCGCGCTTCCCCCAACTTTGTTTAGGAAGAGATGGTAAAGTTTTTTTTTCTTTATTTATTTTTACTGCAGCCGGTGAGGGTGGTTTCGAGGAGCCCTAGCATGTTCCATACGCGAACGTCTCCGTACCAACGCTGCATATACTCCAATACGCTGCCACAGGGCTGGCCATCCCGCGAACGCGCGTAGTAGCGAAGCCGTCTTTTGTCGCACACTGGTCGCACTGCCCGTATTCGGAAAGGTGTCCCGATCTCCTAGACTCCCATTCACTGCGATGCGTTCCATAGTACGTCTGCTAGCAAAAAAATTGGCTCCAGTCCATGCTGTGAAAGTGGTTGGTAAGCAAAGCTGTAAACGACGCCCACAACATTTGTCCAAGGGGCGTCACTTGAATTCACGCACGTGGCGCTACAAAGAGTGAAACCAGAGAATATTTCAGCCGTTACCCGGGATTCGTGGGGGCGGCGTCCCGAACGCAGCTGAGCAGCGTCGGCCGTGCATTGGCAGAAAGAAAACGGAGAGGAGCGTCCTTCGAAGGGTGAGGTGGAGGTCGGCATGCACGGCTACTGCGTCATCTCTCTCACTGCCTCACCCTCACTTTTGTTTCGTGTGTCGCCTTCAAAAAGCGCCCCCCTCCCCAGACGCTGAATCAAAACCACCGTCTGTCTCCCCCGTCTCCACGTGTGGGCGTAGCTCAGTCGTTACGACGGCGGGCTCTCGCTCCGCTTCTCTTCGGGTCCAGGCTCGATTCCTGGCGGCGCCAGTAGTTTTATTTATCCTGGTGAGGAGTTTCTTGTGGCGCACTCGACGAAACAGTTGGCTGGTAGAGGTGGAAAGCTTTGCTTTAAAAGTCGCAAAGTAAAAGAGCAGCGTTCCCATCAGCTGCGACGCTTCATGTTGCTGCGAAAGTCGCACACCCGGAGCATGGCGATCGATCGGACACCCCGCAGCGTGGGTGTGTGCAAGCCTGAAGTTAGGCCTAACGTCACTCCGATGAGTGGTGTCCTTACGAGTGGTCTGATCATCGATGACACTGGTCCGGCGAGTCGGCCACTGGTTCACCGCTATCATCATGACCGACACCGGCGGGTCTCTGGTTGCACGGAGGTGCACGAGGACTGCGCAACGGGAAAGGAGAGGCCTGCGTGCGGGGGCTGGAGACAGGGAACTGCTCTCGGAACGACAGGCAGTTGGTTCTAGAGCGGAACAAGCGCTCCTGGAACGAGATTTCGGGCGAGACCAAAACTTAATTAAGCGGCCGAGCTACCGCTGGTCGAGCGGAACAGGGAGGATAGCCGAATTACACTCGTGGCAGGGCACCATGGTGGGACCCCGAGCGCGCTCTACCAGTGACCGTCACTGACCCGACGCCATCGAGTATCATACTAATCTATACTACGGTGAACTATGTCGCTGCAGTCACTTTCCGTCGTGGGCGCCGCCAAGCGGCGAGCGACGTTCTTCGCCTACTTGACTTGGCTACCCACATGACTTCTTTTTGCTCTTGAAGCCAGAAGGAACAACCAAAGTAACATTATTTTTCTTGTTCTTTCTGCATAAAACTTTTAAATAATCCTTGACAAAGAAACCCCGTTGGAAGTTTATTTTTATAATAATCCACCACATTTAAATAATCTTTTACAATAAAATTGTTGCTTTTTAAAAGCCTCAGGAAACTTTTCAGGCTATTCATGAACCATGCCAAGGACAAGTGGAGCTCTCTGAAGCGCGACTCGCCCAGACAGGGGGGCCAGATTTCCCTCTAGTATATAGTAATACCTCGTTAACTCGAAGTAGTAAAAAATCAGTAAATATTTCGAAATACGCAAAGTTCCGCGAATTGCCATGAAATATCGAGTTCTTTGCAAGAAAAGGCGCTACTACTTACCAGCTTCCTATCTTGATTTTCATAAAGGTTTGCGAGAGAAAAAAAAACCATGCCAGATACATTCACCGGCACAGTTGCTTGACGAAGTTGATATGCCTCTAGGCTCAGACTTCACGTTCGGGGAATTCATCGGCTTGGTTGTCGGCGCGGCCAAACCAGAAAAACAAAAATCGAGGGACTTAGGCGCGGCAGCATCGCGCAAATCTTGTGAAACGGTCCGCGGCGGCGAAATTTTCGTTCCACTCCGAGTTAAGATTTTGAGATATCCGCAGTTCGGCCCAAAAATACTTCGACATAAAGGGCAACAAATACATGGGCCATATAGGAAATGGTTCGGTGGCGCGGCAAATTTCGACTCAGCCGATTTTTCGAGGTATGCGAGTTCGAGTTAACGGGGTATTACTGTATATTAGTATGAAACTCTATGCCCGAAGCCATCGTCGAACAGCCAAGTGCCGTCCCTTGCAAGAAGCCCTGCGTTGCGGCCGCATGGCGGCACTGTTTGACTTCCGTGTGTTTTGTCCGTGGTACGTGTCGTCCGCCGTTCTTCCTGCCCGTTCCAGTTAAGCGTGTGTTGTCTCTGCCGCCGTGTCTTCGCCGTCATGCACACGCAGGCGTCATTTGTTCGTCTCCCCGCTGGCAGAGGCAACGCAGTCACGCTGTGGGGTCCAACGTCGTCATCCACTACCCGCAGCTTGATGTACAGCCGCGAGCAAAAGTTTGCGAACCACGAAAATGGCAATTTTAGGTTATTTCTCTTTCAGATGCAGCCAACAAACTGCGGTATGTATTCGACGAATTCTTAAAAGGCAGCTATGCGGTAATAGGCATTTGACGTTTTGTACTCAACAGCAGCTTACTGTGCATGCTAACGCTCTAAGTTGAAACTTACCGTGTGAAAAGAGAACGCGATATTTTTGGGTAATGCAGTCTCTTTATTCAAAACATATATTAATAATAACACCCACCTTGTCCTTCCCCTCCCCTCAGCACTGGGAGAGAGCACTGTCCAGCTCGGATCCTGACGACCAGCTTTGGCTGCTGCAGAGAGCCCAAGCAGCCGGGTGGTCTCAAGGGGTCCTGGAATGAGGTGTCTTCCCTGCATGACTGACTGCTCCGTAGCGACGTTTATTCATTCTCCTCCTCCTAACACGCGCTCGTAACCATTGTTGCAAGTATCAAGCCGAAAGATGCGGGCTGAAACATTGGGTGACACGCTGGTGAGGAAGCTGAAGGGCTAGCTAATTTTGCCGTTGCACAATTTAAATGTTGAGCGAAGCGTTTTTCAAATGGCCATGAAGACCAACTATATGTTTAGTTTGTTAAAAAAGACTACTTTTATCCCATAACAATAATACTAGTTTTACTACAAACTTTGAAAAATAATTGAGAAATTAAAGAAAACACGCGAAGCCGTGGCGAATCTCCGGCCACTTTGGGTGAGATTTCGCTTTGACGCCAAAGAACCTTTTCTTTGGGCGATTGGCGGACGCCGTCTAGCTTCCACCGGCAAGAAACATGACGGGAGATTGTAGAGGAACCCCTAGTTCCGTTTGATCGTAAAACTTGAATGGTAACTTGCACTTAAAACCCATAACTGTGTTTTCGCGCTGCACAAAACAGAAACACAATGCCCCCCCCCCCCCCCCCTCGCTACCACCACCACCCAAGAAAAAAATGAGCGGGTCGTTTGTTCCACGAAAAGGTTACGCTTCGCGCAAGCGTATTTTCTGTCACTTCTGCCATCACTGCTACATAGTTAATCTGTTATTGTCTATCTAATTGTACAATAGTCGTACCATGCGTGTAACGATTTTCGTATTTTTTTAACCTAGGAGAACATACAATTACGGACGTTATCCCTAGAATGACAGCTGCATTCCTGACACCATTTTTCGCGCTGTGCCAGGTTTTATCGCCGAGCTTCATACTAACACGGCGTAAACACTCAAGCGTATGTGATTGAACGTTGTTTCGCTGTGGTGCATGCGAGAGTTACCGCTCGAGCGCGGGGTGAGCGCCGCTTGGTTAATTGTGCGGTAGCAGACGACGACGCGCCGATAACGTTGCTTCTGCCTGCAGCGCCACGCACCGACTATCCTGGGTGTCGCCCAGCAACGCGTTTTCCTGTTCGCGCGGCATTATTTCCCTCAACGATATTAAAGGAGCCATGAAGAGAAAACAAAAGTTTGTTTTATTCGAAAGATTAGGTGTTTCATAGTACCCCAAGCGCTTTCCCGGAAGCAAATGATGCTTTATTCACTGAGAAATAAGGCAATTTAAGCCAAAATTTTAAATCTCCCGCTAAAATTGAACATTCCGTGACGTGTACAATGGCGTCATAGAACCGGTCCATGAAACAGATACTTAGTATGTCGACTCCATATAGCACCCACACGCGGGAGTCGATCGAGACGGCGGCCATTTTAAAAATACTAGTAAAACCTAGTGCACCCGCAGCCCTAGTCATGGAATCGCCTGATCCGGAGAACAAAACTCTCGCCGAGGAGCTCGGGCTTGCATTTAACAACCTCACACCACAAAAACGCTCAATGCTCTTAAGTGCACGAGCGGCAAGAGTTGTGGGATACGCGGTGGACGGAAAGCGACCATTCCGCGATAGCCACAACAGACGAACGCCCAGCCGTCGGCACCGCTGCCTCGTCAGCCCCGTCGCGACGGACGAATATAGACTGGTGCGTATGTGCCGTATTTTGATTACGGTTAATAATAGTTCAATTTCAGTAGCAGTATCACTTATGCCAGTTGGCCGGTGTCGTGTATGGAAAGCCGCTCGAAAGTACTCGAACAAACTGAAGTTTTCAGTGGTTGTAAACTGGAAACGAGCTCGTAACGACAGCAGCAAGCCAACACCATTCGAAACTTACGCGACGACTGGCACTATCTCGTCGCTTCTTGCTGTTCCTTACTCCCCTCGTTTCTATTTTTACCTTTGCTGGTTGGCGATATGACGGCCAACCTCCTGTGAAGGGATTACGATACGAAGCAAGGTCGCGGCTGTGCGTGCTGGAACGGTTCGTTGGCCCCGAAGAGCCTCGAACCCGAAAATTCGTCTGCGCGACGGCGAGATGTCGAGCTCGGCCGGCGCTAGTTTCGTATGCATTGGCGCACACGCTTGCGAGTTCGTTCGGACCTTCAACCGTTTACTCCACCGTTCTTTGTCATAAAAAGAATGTGCAGTATGTTTCACGGGCATTTAGCTCGCTATGCAAACTGTAAGCCCTGCCTAACATGCGTTTGCTTTTGCGGCCTCCGCCAATCGCAGAGCATTCCCAAGTGACATCACAGGTTCTGTTGCGGAAAATGAGCTGGTGGGTCGCATGGTCATTTCCTTTTTTCCTAATTATGTAGCTTATTTGAGCGAAGTTTGCGTTATAAGTGGTGTCGTTATGGTTCTAACGAGGCAATCTTTCGAATGTATCAAACTTGTGTTTTCTCTTCATGGCTCCTTTAACACGACGGAACGGCACATTATTATTATTATTATTATTTTATTATTATTTTTATTATTATTATTTTATTATTATTATTTTTATTATTATTATTATTTTATTATTATTATTATTCCCTATAACGGTTTCTCTAAGTTCCCGGCGGACCCACTCAGACCTTCTTTTCATGTACAAATTGCTTTGTGGTATTATTTTATGCCCGGAACTACTTGAATCAATCAGTTTTCGCGTTCCACAAAAAGCTACAAGGCTCGCCCACCCTTTTAAAGCAGCTGGAGCTCTCAGCACACGTTCTCCTCTTCAAAGGATGCAGCATCTGCATAATGTTCACTCCGAGAAGCTCGATATCTTTCAGCGTCCTCTTCGGGAGTTTTTGGCCGGGTTGTCAGCTCTGACACACTAGGTTCATCTTGGCAGTGCTCTTTTTCTTCACTTATCGTCCTGACGTGTGCATTGACTTCACCCAGCTTGTTCTTGTTCCTGTTATTCGTGTATTGTGCTGATACTGCGACTGTAATTATCGTACAATTTTTCTTTTTCTGCCCTTTTTATCATTAGAAGTTGCCATATTCACTTCATGCGTCCATTTGAAACTGAAAATGTACGCTTCCCGAATCTTGTAAAAACTTTCTTCTTTTCACTCACCCTTCCGTATAGTTACGCTTATTGTAAGATGTCTTCTTGCAATTGACCAGACATTACAGTTTCTATTGATTGTGTAATGTTGCCTAAAATTACACTATGGTATTTTTATTCTTCTTTGAAGTTGTAGTTTCTTCATATTTTTTGCTCGCTCACTGTTCTTTTGCCAGCTGTTGATGCATTTCATTGCTGTCTTATACCTTTTCTGTGCGCCAGCATGACTTAATTGTGTAAAGTCGGTTGGATTGCACTATTTTATTACTAATCTTCTTTGCCGTTTTTTGTAAGTCTTTCTGTCTTTTTTTTTTTTTTGCTCACTGAGTGTTTATTAGCAAATTGTTGATGTACTACAGTGCTGCATTTTCCCCTCTGAGTGCTCCAGCACGAAGGCCTCCGCTGTTCCTGGGCACTATAATAAACATTGATTGATTGATTGATTGATTGATTGTTTGATTGATTGATTGATTGATTTGATTGATTGATTGATTGATTTATTATTGGGATACAAGAAAAAAAAGCTTACCGCGGCCGGAATCGAACCAGCGTCCCTCGCGTTACGAAGCCGACGTCTATGCGATTGCGCCATGCTTTTTGTCTCGTTAATGCATAGAAATTTTAGAGAGAAAAAAAAAACTCAGACAAGAAAGTTAACACACAATGGGCCTCCTCGATTATCAGTCCCGGATCGTCCGCGGACTGCCCGAGACGCGATCCGGCGCTCTTTTTTCCCCATGTATTCCTATGGGGCTTCCGGTCCGAGGGCAGTCCTCGGACTGCCCTCGGACCGTCCAGGACTGGTAAATCGAGGAGGCCCAATATAAACACTAACAGACAGCAAAGGGTAAGCACGTCAGTCTAACAAAGGTCGGCACCATTTCAAAAATCAGGCATGCAAACGCACGCATCCAAAAGATGCAGCCACTCCGGTGGATGACTATAGACGCTCCGTACCAACGCCGCCTGTTCCGGAAAAAATGCACTTGGTCGGCCCAGGTGGTTCCGCATGCCGATCAGTCATGCGGCACTTCCACAAACTAAACAATCCTAGGAGAACGAAAACGTCATATGGCACCCGATTAACACCCTCAAATGGCAAGAAGCGAATGGTGTACGGGGTGATGTCAATGTCCTTCTTTAGTGTCCGTTGCAAAACGCCCCAGAAAAACACCGCTCATGGCACAGCACGAAACAATGATCAATTGTCTCTGGTTGATTAAGAGGCGACAATTGTCTGGCCAAGGGATCGACATTCCTTTTCGCGCAGCCATGTTTTAACTGGAAACGTTTGCGAATTGAGCTTAAAGAAAAGCGTTTTGTCATTTGGCGGCACGCACATACGCTTGGCACGGTCTAAAACATTATTCGTATGGTCCCGCAAGTATGGCTGGCGATAAAGAGGCACAGGGAATAGATTATGAATTAAAGTGTTCGTCTAGTAGCCTTCCTTGCAAGACTAAACAGGTACTCCAAAGAAAACCGCGGGAGTAAGGAAATGAAAAGTATCCACAACTTTTTTTAGAAAACCCCATGGCGGCTTCTTGTTCACCTCACTCGTAGGAACAAGGAGAAAAGGTAAATGGTAACTTATGCGCTCTTGAAGTATGGTACGTAAAAGTGGATGCTCCGTCGAGGCAGTTTGGATTTTGAAGCTAATTTGAACGCTTCACTTTGAACGATGACGATTGGTAAAGAGGGAGCATTGGGGGGGGGGGGGGGGGGGGGGCGCAGCTCAGCTTTTTCGAGAGGGATTCATTTGCTGTTGCCCGAATTTGGACTTAGATTCGCACTCAGTTTGCATTTTGACCGCTGACGCTTTGACTTCGATTGCAGAGGCTTTGA